>JAQIWT010001278.1:0-11539 GCA_034696485.1 Isohypsibius dastychi | reverse complement strand
CACATCTATCCCTAGAGCTGCCAACCGTACCAGTGATCAGCCAAACATCCTTGTCATATCTGACAGTCTCAACTTGACCGATCAGGTAAAGAAACCTAACTTCATCTCGTGGAAAAAGTATCTGTAGCGCAAATTTCCTGACCTTACTTTTGTATATTCGATTTACACGAAGTTATGTGTTGCAGATTGACGAAGCCATAGCAAGTGGCATCCATGCCGTCATTGTTCTATCGGAAGTTGTCCATTGGAATAATCAGAGCGAGCTGGACGGACGCTTTGGGAATGCTAAGATTCCGTTGACAGTTCTAGGGAAGGTTCAGAGTGCCCTGATGCGGTCAGCTCTTGAATCCGGGAATGTCTCCAAGGTCGATATTAAAGGAACACCAGAGATTAGTCATCAGCCTTGTTTCGGGCTGGAACTTGCTGGCATCACATTGGCGCAGGTGGTTGCTTCTGTAGCACTGGTATTTTTGATAAGTCTCATCATGTCTACTTTGGTACGTAATTATGGTCCACGTTTATGCCGCACTAACATACACTGTGAAAATGAATTGCAGGCACGAAAATTTCCTGATGCTTTCAAAGTGCCAAAATTTACACGCCTTATGTGGACTCTACCCACTCGACGCGTTTGGTTCGTTACCGATAAAGATTGTTCCATTTGTGCAGGGAAATTCAAGTTCGGAGAAAAGATTCGATCTCTGGTCAAATGTCCGCATGGTTAGTGATCTGGTTCGCTGGACAAAAGGTTGAGCCTTGTAACGAGAGTTTTCTTTCAGAATTCCACAGTCGATGCGTGGACCCATGGATTATCAGGCATACTCTTCAAGGATGCCCTTATTGCCGAACCGCATTCTTTGGGAGAACACCTAATGCACCTGTCTCTTAGTCAGAATAACAAGATACCTGGTTGTGTTCAGTTATCTGTTGTTTTTGGCCGACGCAATCTTCATCGTCCTTTCCGCTCGAATTGCTAGAGTTTTGTGTTTATAAAAGATAGACATGGTCGTGGTACTTGGTAGTGATGTGAAATCGAGGTGGGACTTGCTGACGTTTTGAAGAACAACCGCTTAGCTTGACCTTTTCATTTGACCCAGAAAAACCAGTTCTAGTTCCTGAATGTATGCTGAAAGAGCTAAATCCTCGCAATATACACCGTGCGTTTTACATCAGAATACTTGCAGCCTGTTCCCCAGCACTGTGTGTATTAACAGTTGAAAGCATATCCGGTCCATGATAGGCAAAGGACATACTTGCATATACGCAGTACTTTGTTCAATTCTGTATCACAGCAATCTCGACCACAACATATGAGGGTTCACACTAAGGGGTAAAAGGTCACTCAGTTCCAGATTGACTTTCCATCACCCGCTTGGCAAAATCAGCCTGACTTCCCCATGACTGGGAACTCTGCCTGACTCATGACTGCTTGGAGGAGCTCTTGTTATGCCTTTTTATTCGAAAGTTGCTAGTTTTCGCTTGAACTGAACGTAGAGCAGATGGCGCATTTTTCGCATCATCGTCACTAGTTCCATGGTCATGGCTTAGAAAGCAGTTAATCTCGCACACATTATTTCGATACAGTACCTACTTTACTGCTTGCTTCTACAGTATCTTCCGCAATTTCGTTGATCGGAAAATACGCAAATACACACGTCGGCAAGAGTTTTTTTACGGCCACCGTGATGAGCTGTCTTAAAATTAACTCTTTAGGGAATTCGGTCCACCCGAAATCGAGGTAAACCCCACATCGGATCAGGCCCCGCTTTTCGACGCTAATACTGCTGCAGGTTTACTGGGAAACAACAATGCTGTAGATCCCATTCCTTGAGCTTGAGGAGGATTTCGTTGATTTGGAAAGAATTTAAAAGGCAACACTGAAAACCCACCTCCAGAATGCTGTTCGAGCTTGTCTCTTCATTAGCTACCATAGGATCTGGCAGATGCAACGTGATTTCTCAGTTCAATTTGAAACCAATTTCTTTCGAGAGTTTTGTTGGAAAACTTGATATTCCCGGTTACAAAACTAGCCACGTAACTACCTCTCATCACTAGTTCCTGTCTAGATGAACCCCACCATCCCAACAGCCCAGCCTTTTGGTGCAGGCGTGGTGAGATTGCATGAAGCTGGAATGCTTGTATCGATTTTCTGAAGTGACGAGGCTTGTCCGGCCGGCGAGGGTAGCCAGCAAGTTATCCAATGGTCTGAAAATTTAAACTCCTGTCTATACTGCGTTTCGTACTAGTTGCAAGAGGCTTGTTAGCACGCGAGTCGGCGGCAGTTTAACGAGCTGGAGTGATCGATTCTAGTCTTCACATTTTCTTGTGCGAATTCGTAGATTGAGTCCAAGTTTATATAGCAATCTGAATGTGAAAAATGACAGTGATTCTGCAGTTTGCAACGTTGCTCTTGCCGATTTTTTCTCATACCATTGCGAGTGTTGAAGGCAGTTTATGCTATGCACAGCCACCACTGACTGAAATCAAACTGGTACGTCAACATTTTCGATTTCGCTGCATTGTTTTGCTTCTCAATGAGAAATGTCCATTCGTAGATGTTCAATTCCACTTTGCCTGATGGAGATGTGTTGAATCTCGCCATTCTTCATGGATCAACACCGACCAATAATCGGTTCAGCGATACGACTGTGATTTCCGGAGTGCTAGTCACACGCGTTCCTAAAGCTGTTCATCATGGTACTCGTATGCCAAACATCCTTGTGGTGTCCGTTAACCATAACTTGACCAACCAGGTGAATAAACCTGGTTTATAGAAACACAAACTTTGACCCTTTACCTTATAAGAATCGATTGAATTTTTTGAAAAACAAGCTGGCCATAATGTCTACGATTGGTCTTTTGTTCATGAGGATTTTGATGTGTTGCAGATTGACGAAGCCGTAGCAAGTGGCATCCATGCTGTAATCATTTTGTCAGGAATTCTCCGCTGGAATCAGAGCGAACTGGATGGTCATTTCGGAAATACCAGTATTCCATTGACAGTTTTAGGGAAGGTACAGAGTGCCCTTATGCGGTCAGCTCTTGATTCCGGAAATGTTACCAAGGTTGATATCAAAGGGATACAAGAGATTGGTTATGAGCCTTGTCTGGGGCTCTTAATGACGGCGATCTCAATAGTGATTTTGGCTGGTTGTGGGCTGCTGCTAGTATTGATAGGTCTTATCGTAGAACTGCAGGTATATCAATATGGTCTAGAGTACATGTGTTCGACCACATCATACATGAAAACTGCATTGCAGGCACGCAACAATACGGATTCTTTCGGAATCTCCCAATTTGCAAGTCTTATAAGGACTCTACCCACTCGACGGGTTTGGTTCGATACCGACAAAGAATGTTCCATTTGTGCAGAGAAATTCAAATTTGGAGAAAAGGTTCGATCTCTGGTCAAATGTCCGCATGGTTAGTAACTTATTTGATCGGATGGTCAAACGTTGGAGGACGTGAAAAGAAATCCTTTCAGAATTCCACAGTCGGTGCGTGGACCCATGGATTCTTATCAACACACACCAGGGTTGCCCGTATTGCCGAACCGAGTTCTTTGCGGAGCTACCTGCTGCACCAGTTCCTGAGACAGTGTAACAACTAACAATGTACCTGATAGTGTTTAGCTGTCTGTTGTTTCGGGCTACCGGCTTTATCTATCTTCGCCCTCATATCGTTATAGGGACGATGTCCTTACCTGAATCTTCACATTACTGAAGGAAACAACCAAGTTATTTTTTTTCTGCGACTTATCACTGATCGAAATTGTACTGTCTGAACTCATTGAAGAGCATTGAATACTTGGCTAGCTCGTGTTGGTTCTTTCGGGATTCCCATAAACAAACCGTTTCACTCAGTTTTTCCTAGGTGCGTCTCGCACTGTTTGCACTGCGCTGTTCGTTATCTTCCAATCAGTTTGTGCTGCACTTATGAGCCCCGACAGCTTTCCGCTGAGAACTTCGCAAAATAGATTTAAACCGTTCTAAATGATGTGATTCCTCAGGGAGCAGTTACTCTCAGCTTCTCATTCGTAATGTAGTTCTAAATAGATAAGAATTAGGTGGATCAGTAGTACTGATGGATAACAGCGGCGCTCATGTGGTACAGTACTGCTGCTGATACTGCACTGCTGTGATTTGAGGTGAGAAAAGATTACTCGGGCCTGAACTGTCGCATTGACCTTGAATCGGTTTCAACGACATATTCAACGAATAACCTCTGTTTTCCTTCCTGCTTGAAGATATAGACTGATTTACACAAAAGAACGTGGAAAGGTCGGGTTTATTTAAGCTGAGCAAATGGAATATTGCGCTCATCAGCCATTGTTTGCGGTTTCGATTAAGATAGGGCGACTTTGAGAACTTTCGCCTGTTTCGCATTTAAAGAAGCAGAAGCAGCAGTCAATTTGTTGATGAAATTACTCCCACTTATTTTTCTTACGCAGCGATGATTGATCATAAAGCTTCAATCGGTTCACTCCTGATTGTGGTCTATGGAGCAACAGGTGAGCCTTTTTCTTTCCCGGATTGATATCTATCCGATTCAGAATCAACTTTTCCGGCAGCTTTTCTCAAACTGACCCTGAAGTTTGACGCCTATAATTATTTTAATTTAATTTTCTTGGAGACAAGCGAATAACGGCAAAAGCCTTTAACCTTGATCTCGAATTACAGGGTTCCCACGGACCGGACTCAGAATTTTTAGTCCGTTGGACCCACATTTTTGAATCCTGTGATGTCCGAGCCTTGAAGGTCATCAGGGTTTTACCCGATGCCTTCAAGCCTTGGCAACTATGCCCTTTCCCTCAGTTGTATTCCCAGTTCCATATTCATTATTACTTCTTACTCTGTACTCAAAAGATAATAAAGTCATACGACTTTAATCTCGTCTTCGAGATATCACACTGGCGTGAACCACATAAGAGTTTAACATGCCCCCACCATCTGTCACATCTGTTTTGGACACAACGGCGACCACGACGGGTCCCCTCGTCAGGTTCGACCCGGACACGATGAGCTGGTCAGCTTGGAAATTCAGATTTCAGAACTACGTCAAGCTTACTGATTTCCCTGAAAGCAAACAGAAAGAGCTGTTCATTGAAAGCCTCGACATCAAGCCTTTTCAAATGCTTATTTCAATGTGTCAGCCGCAAGATCCATCCAGTTTCACGGGGGAACAGCTGCTCAAAAAGCTTGATACTGCGTACAACCGAGTAACATTCAAGGTTACGGAGTGGGCGACATTCTTCGTCATTCGACAAAGGGAGGGAGAATCGCTTGTTGAATACGCAAATCGTCTACGCGATCAGACAATAACCTGTCAGTTCCCTGAAACGATCCTGCAGGATATTCTCAGCGCAGTTTTCGTGGCAGGAATTATAAGTGACGTGACCCGCCGTATCCTGATGAGTCAAGAGTTGAAGGACTTCGAGGAAACTCTTGACGTTGCTAGGAAATTCGAAACTAGTCAACAGGATTCTAGGAAAATTCCCCAAACTGCTTCAGTCAACATGACGAAACCCAGAAACACCCGAAAGGCCGGGAAGAAAGAGGAGGAGAGCTCTGCAGACGATGAGGACTCCGATTACGAATGCTTAAGCTGTGGCTCCAAGGACCATGAGCGGGCAGATTGTAGTTTTCGGAACCAGTACTGTCGTAAATGCGGGAAGAAAGGACACATACAAAGGGTCTGCCGCTCTGAAGGAAAGTCCTCCAAGGTTAACTATACTTACCACGAACCAGCTTACGATATTCTATGATCAAGTGGATCCCTTGAGTTCTGTGCTGTGTCTACTCAGCCAAAGTCCTGTATGCTACACAGACCGGTCTCCTGTATTCTACGCAGTTCTCCATGCATTCTACGCATCCGGTATCACTGTATTCTACACAGCTCTCCTTATCCTGCTTCTGCCACTATGCCGATATGCTATCATGCCATTATGCGATGGTGGACCTGCATCCTACACAGCGAACACAAATATTCTTGACTGTTATCCTGTTTTGTTCTTCTATTACGTTCTTCTATTGCGTACTGATGGCTCCAGTTCATAGCTGCCTTATTTCGTGCTTTCGTGTTCCAAAACACTAGGGGAGGATTGTGATGTCCGAGCCTTGAAGGTCATCAGGGTTTTACCCGATGCCTTCAAGCCTTGGCAACTATGCCCTTTCCCTCAGTTGTATTCCCAGTTCCATATTCATTATTACTTCTTACTCTGTACTCAAAAGATAATAAAGTCATACGACTTTAATCTCGTCTTCGAGATATCACAAATCCGTGGACCGATGTTTTGGATCCGTGGAAAATCATTTGCAGTCCGCGGACTCGGTCCGTTGAAAGTCATATTAGGCAGACAGAGGCCTTGATCCGGAATATTTTGATTAATCTCAGTGAGATCTATCTTGAAAAATGGCAAATTGACAGGTATCTCTGTAATTGGATGAAAATTGAGTTGAAAGCTCATCCTTTGTTGAGATCATTTACAGAAACTTGTTTTAAATCGGGTTTCAATTCGTTCGGAATGTTGTCTGTCATCACGACAATTCAGATATCAACACGGATCATCATGCTTGAATCTCGTTCTTTGTTGTTAACTGTGCTGGAATTGTTTCGGGACATTGCACACCGGATAGCTGGCAAATGGCCAGCGACGTTAAAATCCATGATGGAGGTCAGGATGTGGTAAATGGGCGGGGATGTTCTCATCAAGTTTGCGGTCAAGTTGGCCTGATGACAATCAGCAGGCCAAAACAACTTCTCGCGTACATGCGCTTGGATTGGTTTGATCGCAATTGGTCGACGGAAGAAGTTGAAGCGGAAGAGCTCCTGGTTCCTGGCTTCCTTCGACGAGGAACTCATTGAAACTTAATCAATAATTCATGGCATTTTGGGTCATGGTCATAATCTGAATCTGACACCGGAAGTGATGTTCGCCGTGTTTGGTTGGGAGTTGGAGGTGGACAGATTGAGTTTAAGAACGCTGTTGTCAGCTCTTCTTCCAATGGAGATAATTCTGGAAAACAGGTTGGCGATTATCGAGCATATTCGTCAGGATGAAAGAGATGGGGATGGGAAAGTGCAAACGACCCCACGTCAAGCCAACCGGAAAGCCAAAGAAGCATTCTTCCAAAGTTGATCTTACTAAAACATGTTAGTTTTCATTTTCTTTGAAATGATTCACCACTTTATTGGTATGTACTTTATTCTTTCGGTTTTCGATCTGATTTTATAGTCTGTATGTTGTCTGTGTTGTGTCCTATGCCGGTGGTCGTTTTCTGCTATGGTAGACATTCACTTTTTGTTTTCCTCGTTCTGGAAACGTTTTTTAGATTTTTACTGTTTAAAAATGGGAGTTCGCTATTTGCGAGAAAGAAAATTCTGTTATACTATAGTATCCTGATCAATATCAAGTGCACTCCTGTGAGGAGGATCCAGTTCAAAATTTAAAAACCCAAGACAACGCCATATATAACGAAATTGTCTAAAGCAAAATGTTCGAATAGAATGATTGTGATTGCACATTTTTAATAACTCGTACGATGCAGATTTATTCGTTAGCAAGGATGCGGCATAACATAAAAATAGGTAAATCCGGATTTGGTTATTTCTTAGTTGGGTCAAGGAGACGAAACAATGGAAGAAAGAATATTGAAGTGGCTGAGCTTGTTTTGGGGCTCTGGGCACAGGATAACCAATGACCAATGGTCATAGAGTAAACTTAACAGTCAATGCCCTTCAAGAGAAAAGGCTAGCCAGAGGCATGCTTGATCCGGGATTCGGAGTCAATTGGTTGGGTTGGAAATTGGAATGATTTTGATATCATTCTTGTCATTTTCAGTGGAGTGAATTTGGGTGTCGCCTTTTTGAGAGCAATCTGTTTCTCGAAAATGGGAGAAAGGCTGCATTTTCCAATGCTGCTCCTCGCGATATTTTCTCATATAATTGCAAGTGCTGATGGAAGTTTGTGCTACACACAGCCACCATTGACTGAAATCAAACTGGTACGTTAGTCTTTCTGATTCCGCTCAAATTAAACGCCGTCTTATCTGCTGTATAATGAATCACGTACAGAATTTGTAAAATTTACAGATGCTCAATTCCACGTCGTTTGATGGAGAGAACTTCGGACTGCTGAACCGCGCCATTCTTTATGGATCAACACCAAGCAAAAATCAATTCAACAACGCTCCTCTCTCCGGAGTTTTAATCACATCCATCCCTGAAGTTGTTAATCATAGCATCCTTGTGCCGAACATCCTTGTCATATCGGCAAGTTCCAACTTGACCAAGCAGGTAAACAGACCATTTTAATTCGTAGTAAGCGATTACATCGTTCACTGACCTGAGAAATGTTTCGAATCTCCGAATTATGAGAAATGTTGCCTTGCAGATTGATGAAGCCATAGCGAGAAGTATTCATGCTGTAATTATTCTGTCGGACATTCTCCATTGGAATCAAAGCGAACTTGATGGACGTTTTGGAAATGCCAGCATTCCGTTGACAGTTTTAGGGAAAGTTCAGAGTGACCTTATGAGGGCAGCTCTCGGGAATGTTTCCAAGGTTGAAATCACAGCAACATATCAGATTGGTCATTACCCCTGTGTGTGGTTAAAAACTGCGGGAATCGTGTTTGCTCAACTTGTGATTATGGGGATAGTGTGCCTGTTAACCTTTCTTGTCACGGAGTTGCTGGTACGTACATTATGATCCACATTTGTCCCGAACTTCACTTACATGAACAATTTGTTGTAGGCACGAAAATATCCAGATGCCTTTCATGTGTCACAGTTTAGGCGTCTTATGTGGACTCTGCCCATTCGGCGAGTTTGGCACGTCACCGACAAAGACTGCTCCATTTGTGCAGGGAAGTTCAAGTTTGGAGAGCAGATCCGATCTTTGGTCCAGTGCCCGCATGGTTAGCATTTTCGTCCGTTGGTCAAAGCTTTGGTAACAACGTTATGCACTTCTCTTTCAGAATTTCATATGCGATGTGTGGACCCGTGGATTCGCAGACACACACATAAAGGATGCCCTTATTGCCGAACTGCTTTCTTTCCAAAACCTTTGCAGACTGTAAATATCTCAGCATTGGCTTATGTGCCCTCATAAATTTTGTCGGCAAGTTGGTTGGTTGTTCTGTTTGATCAGCTTCCTGCTGCACCAGTTTTTTCTTAGAATACCAAGATGGTCTTTTGGTATCTCATGCGAATCGATCTAGATTTTTGTCAATAAGAAGCCTTCTCACGAGTCACTACCGAGTTCGCACACACTTCAAAGGTACTTGTTGCAGATATCAACTCGAGCTCGAACTGTCTGACGTCGACAGAAAGGTTGATATACTGTACAGTAACTCAACTCATCTCATCTGGGTCTCTCTTGTGTATCCACAGAATAGTTTTCCACTCTCTTGTTCGTATAATCAGTGGTCGATTTGAAAAGATATACGCAGTAGTTCGTCAAGTTCTATATCACAAGAATCACGACCACTACATATGCGGGGTCTCGCTAAGGCGTATAAGATCACTCGTTACCATAATAATTTCCACTCATCCGCTTCGCAAGATGAGTCTGACTTCCCCATGACTGAGAACTCTGCCTGACGCACGACTGCTTGGAAAAAGCTCTTGTTATGCCTTTTTATTCGAAATTTGCTAGTTTTCGCTTGAATTGAACGTAGAGCTGATGGCGCACCTTTCGCATCATCGTCACTAGTTCCATGGTCATGGCTTAGAAAGCAGTTATTCTTGCTTGCTTCTACAGTATCGCCCGTCATTTCGTTGATCGGAAAATACGGAAACACACAGGCCAGTAGGAGTTTTTTTACGGCCACCGTGATGAGCTGTCTTAAAAGTAACTCTTTGGGGAATTCGGTCCACCCGAAATCGAGGTAAACACCAGATCGGAATAGGCTCCGCTTTTCGACGCTCATACGGCTAGAGGTTTATTGAGAAACACCGAGGCTGTAGATCCCATTCCTTGAGCTTACGGACGACTTCGTTGATTTGGATAGAATTCAAAACGCAACACCAAAAACCCACCTCTAAAATGCTGTTCGAGCTTCTCTCTTTGCTCTTCTCTCTTCTCTCTTTTCTCTATTTGCTAAGATCTGGCAGATGCAAAATAATTTTTTAGTTCAATTTGAAACCACTTTCTTCCGAGAGCCTGGTTGGAAAACGTGATGATATTCTCGGTTTACAAAACTAGCTACGTAACTACCTCTGATCACTAGTTCCTGTCTGGATAAACCCCACCACCCGCCAGCCAAGCCTTTTGCAGGCCTCTTGAGATTGCATGAGGTTGGAATGCTTGTATTGATTGAGTGACGAGGCTTGTCCGGTCGGTGAGGGTAGCCAGCCAGGAGCTATACAGACTCCTGAGCCAGCCAGTTATCCACTGGTCTGAAAGTATAAACTGCCTGTCTACAGAATGCGTTTCGTACTTGTAACATGAGGCTTGTTAATACGCGAGTCGGTGGCAGTTTAAAGAGCTGGAATGACCGATTCCAGTCTGCTCATTTTCATGAGCGAATTCGTGGATCGAGTCCAAGTTTTGTCGACAATCTGCCTGTAGAAAATGACAGTCATCCTCCATTTAGCAACGGTTCTCCTGCCGATATTTTCTCATATCACCGCAAGTGTCGAAGGCAGTTTATGCTATGCACAGCCACCACTGACTGAAATCAAACTGGTATGTCAACATTTTTTGATTTCGCTGCATTGTTTTGCGTCTCAGTGAGAAACGTCCATTCCTAGATGTTCAATCCCACTTTGCCTGATGGAGATGTGCTCAATCTCGCCATTCTTCATGGATGAACACCGACCAATAATCGGTTCAGCGATACGACTGTGATTTCCGGAGTGCTAGTCACATCTATTCCTAAAGCTGTTCATCGTATTACCCGTATGCGAAACATCCTTGTGGTGTCCGTTAATCAGAACCTGACCAACCAGGTGAATAAACCTGTTTCATAAAAACACTTTGACCTTTTGCCTTATAAGAATCGATTAAATATTTTTTGCAAAATAAGAAGGTCATAATCTCGAATCTTGGTTCTTTTGTGCATAAGAACATTGATTTTGATGTGTTGCAGATTGATGAAGCCGTAGCAAATTGCATCCACGCTGTAATTATTTTGTCAGAAATTCTCCGCTGGAATCAGAGCGAACTGGATGGGCATTTTGGAAATACCATTATTCCATTGACAGTTTTAGGGAAAGTCCAGAGTGCCCTTATGCGGTCAGCTCTTGATTCCGGGAATGTTACCAAGGTTGACATAAAAGGGCTGCAAAAGATTGGTTACGAGCCTTGTCTCGGGTTGTTATTAACTGCTCGCAATTGCGATGTTGGCTGGTTGTGGGCTGCCATTGGTACCTCAATATGATCCACATGTATGCGACCTTATCATACATGAACACTACATTGCAGGCACGAAGAAATCCGGGTTCTTTCGGTGTCTCCCAATAAGCCGCGCTGACATACGATTTGATTGGTTTTTGTGACTTCACTTCGATCAAGCTGGCAGACAACTCGTGCGTT
>JAQIWT010001277.1:0-11549 GCA_034696485.1 Isohypsibius dastychi | reverse complement strand
TAGTGCCTCGGACGGACTGCCCAGTGGCCAGGCACATTTATTCCAGCCAGGCACTATAGGATTTCGCCCTCGTACTTGATTCCCGTTGCTTGAAAAGTTATTTGGACCCAAAGATTTTTTTGAATTTCCACTTAAAACGTTTCAGGAAACGAGGCAAATGGCTCATTTGGTATTCTCCGGAAATGGGAAATTCGCATCTGTCATCGAACGATATGAAAATTCTTCCAGGAGATGGTTCAGTTTTGCCTTTAAAGTTCAAGTCTGATTTATGATAAATGCGCTGTGAGAAAGGGCAGCGAGATAGAAAATGGCGTCCACTTCATTTGGTGTGACTGACTACAGACTGAGTTTGTCCTCAACTCTTTTCTTGACATGTGATTTTGGTAACGCTGATTACTGGGCGGGATAGATGGCGGTTAGAGTCCGAACAAAGGTAGAGCAAATACATGAATAAAATGCATTTGAGGAACATTTTTTTTGAATCTGACTGGATGAAGTATCCAGATAATAGAGGGCCTTATAAACCACGTGAGAAAATCGGAGGTATGGCATGAACTTCTTCAGATTTTGTTCCCTCGTTTCAGTTGAGGAAGTCAATATTCCGCATGGTTGGATCATACCTTTGACAATTCTCACACGCACCGCCTTTCACCGGACTGTAGGAAACGTGTAAAATACCACAACAATACAATAACTGTAATCTCCAAATTCTCACACGGCAAAAATTACATTACTACGTCCTGCTGATAACAAGTGGTTAACAGTTTTTAATCAGTCAGTCAAGACTGCGGTGTCGGGTCGGTATACATATAGGGTTACGGTCCTGGTTTATTAAGTCAAATCTGTTACCTCCAAGTTATTGGCATCTCAGAGTATATTGTATATTGATCTTGTCTGAGCTCCAGAATTTTCGATCGCCTCATCGTCAAAAGGGAGTTACGGACATGCACTTAAATTCGCTGCGGAATTGTGATCCGTGGGTCAATGTGCAGCAGAGCCAACTTCTTTCTGCGATGGACGAAATACTGATTCCGATTCTGACACTTCCATTTTATCCAACTACGCTGAAACAAAGACGCTCATCAAATCCAACTCTTAGCTTCGAAAAAAATTCCACTCCGAGCAGTTCTGGTTGAGTCACTGGTATAAGGCTGGGTTCATCAGTTCTGTGGTCAACAAAAGTGGACACTCCACACACAACATCCCGAAAGTATTTCCGGCCAGACCTATTAATCCAAGCTTCCCTGCCCACCGGTAATGGTCCCTCGATCGCTGATGGACAGAGTTTACGGTTGAACATTTCAGCAGGCAGCTGGGCATCAAGTCATATCAATGAACAGCCGTCGAAATCGCCAAAGCGCGCTGAGCCCATTTACCTGGGTACTGGGTAACACAGGGTCTTCAGGCCCGACAAACGATAGTATCAGATGTACCGTCCCGATAATTTCTCGCACGAAGTGAAAAGTGTAGCTTTTCGGTTTACTATCGTAATGCTCTTCCGTCTCCACGTCGGACAGGTCAATTCTGACGGTCTCTGAGTCAGCATACTCACGCAGCTTTAGCAGAACTGTTTGCGTCGATGGGTCGACGAAGAACAGGCGAAATTCGTCGGGGTCGTGCACCTAGATAAATAAAAGTTTAAATCTCGGTCAGTTTCAACAAGCTTCAGAAGAAGCACGCAATAATAGGGGACAAAGCTTTTTGTAATAGACGTCTCTCTAATAGACGTTTCTCCTCGTCTATTATTATGAAATGAGGGGAGATGCTGATATGACCCAATGGGCCCCTGCAAAGACAGAATATTTGTAAGAATTATTCAAATAATCATATTCTGTGGTAACCAATTTCAAGCGGTGCGGTGCGAGGCCAGGCGAGGTGGCCAGATGATTCAGACCTGATAATCTGGAAAATCAGCTGAAGAGCTGGTTTCATTTTTAATTCAGAATCATATTTCTTGGTGATTCGCAGAAATAAATTCATACAATACAACAGGATGATTTTTCAGATACTCTACCTTTGTTATGGCCCAATAAGAGCAGGTGAGAGCACTATTCTAGCCGATGTGCATTGAGGGCATCACTTTCGAGACAAGCTGAATTCAGCTTTTCAGATTTATGAGAGGTTCTTCCTGAAAACAATAAAAAATCGTGCTAGCTGAAAATATGTTGAATATTTTGGTTATCATTATGAGCGCGAGTTATGTCTGTGTTGTTTAACCAAAATATTTATCTGGAAGCAACACTTAATTTTCAAGTTCTAAAATCGATTTTCGAAAACCGAAGAATCATTCCCAAAAGAATTATTGGTAGAGTTTATTCCAAACACATATATGTTACAACATGCCGGGGACGTTTTTGCGGTATAAAGCAAGGTTGATGCGGATGGGTACAGGCCTGTTACCATAAAACTGATCTCAAAGCTCAGATTTCTCGTTCTCTAATTCACCAGTCCACTACTATACTCTGTAATCGAAACCGACAAATCAATGGGCCCAGTGTCTGGCTTGATTTTGATTCTTCCCGGATCTACAATAAGGACTAGGCGGGGGGACTTTACAGTCGTCCCGCATTTCGAGGTCGAAAGTATAGTTATAGAAAGTCTCAAAAAGTCTCCCCGGTCTCTATCGATTTACAGTGGCGAAGGCCCGCCCCATCGCAATTCCGTACTTTTGGCCGCTCTCTCAAAAGTCTCTCTGGTCTCTGTCAACTGCCTTCGCTCAAGTTAAATTTGGCCCACTCGCCAACTCACCAACCCACTCACACTTTTAATCATACCCATGGATTAATTGCAGGCGAGGAGGGTGATTAAATAAAAAATTGTCTTTAAGCAAATATCGCGCACCGAATGGTTTCAAGTAATTATATGTGAAAAAATGTCTCGTATTCCAGAAGGTGGGAGGACACGTGTGATCAGGGGTTTCTTGAACATCAAAAGCCTTCGAGGACTTTTGCAGGTATATTTCTTTTAAAATTCAGCAGACCCTGAGCACGTTTTTCGTGGAACAGTTTCCCGATTTAAAAGAAGTTTCAGTGCATGTTAAGCATTGAAATGACGTCCAGATGAAAAGTTTGGGTACAAGTCTACGGAATATGCTTCCGATGCAATTGTTTCGTGGCAGATAAAATTGAAGAAAAGGTCGGTTTCATATGATTTGTTAACTAGTCTGCGGGAATGTCAACTGGTGCCTCCATTGTTTGTTGCTGTTCTAAGGTTGAAAATCGGAAGGTAACGGTGAGGGGTTTGTGACGACAAACGGACCTGCTAGAAGTGTATCGTTATTTTTTGACCCAAAGGCGTACGGGGGGTGGAAGGGGGGGGGGGTGTGCTTGAGGGCGTCAGCCTCCCGAATAATTTTGAAAGCCTCTCGAATCAAGCCTCCCGAATGAATTCGTTGATTTTTGCCAGTTTTCCGATCCCCCAAAGCTTAAAAAACCAAAAAATCTGATTTTTGAGGTGATTTTGGGTGTTTTTGACCCTTTTGGAACCCCCCGAAACCCACGGACCCCATGATATTGCCAATCTCCCGGACCCCCGGCTCAAAAGTCAGCCTCTCGGCTGGACTAGTGCGTAGCAAAAAATTGACAAAATGAGCTCAGCCTCCCGAAGTTTTGAACCTCGTCAAACCACTGATTTGACCTGCTACAATCGTTGTCAAATCTCATACTTGTGGAGAAGAGCTGCATCTTAAGCTCTATACGGAGGGTTCCCCGTAAACCGCTCGTACAATGACTCTTGTTAAAGCAATAAAAACAAATTCATTTGGAAGGAAGATAAATTTGAGGCGAATGCTTCAGGTACTTGAAAAATAAATAACTCGTCTGTTTTGGATCATTGAAGAGTAGAAAGCAGACTTGTCCCGAATCGTGAAACCCCGAATCCCGAACCGAACGGAATTGTTTGAAATTTTTCCCGAATTTCCCGAACCGAATATAAGAGAGTTTCCCCGAATCCCGAATTTTCCCGACCGAAACCCGAATTTTAAGAAATCCCGAATATTCAAAAACCCGATTGATTTCAGCCGCTGATTCTTACCCCAGAAAACTGTGAGTCTCAAAAAGACTCCAGACGGTTTGACAAAAAAATGTTTTTCGATCTAAACAAAATGTGGACGAATTAATTACGATTTGATCGCTTCAGACTATCATTTTTTGTGTTTTATTGTGAAATTCGAGAAAAATTCTCCCGAGTACCGAAAAGTCCCGAACCCGACCAAATCGTCCGAATTCCCGAATTTTCCGACCGAATCATTGGAGCTCCCAAACCGAACCGAACCGAATATATTCGGTCGATTCGGGAAATTCGGCTATTTTTTCCGAAGCAAAGATATTCGGGACAAGTCTGGTAGAAAGCGTTTGGCTCGACACACATGTCGAACCTGGGCTTAAGTCTGACTTCGACCGGTTTGGCAGCAATCATATCCGAGTTGACCGGTAGCCTGCCATTTTCTGCTGAAGGTTCCTACTCCTACATCATTCCCTGCGAGTCCGAGTTTTTTAGCCATGGGGAATTCCGACGGGGATATCGAAATCTACTTATGTGCACTTTGTACCGACGAGATACGGTTGCTGCAGTGCATATCAATAACGTCGTTTCAGAACGCCCAGCCTTCGTATGTACAAATAAGATAATACAATAACCTATGATCTATGACTACAATATTTATGGTATGTCATTTATTTACGGTGAGAAAGAAGATCGGCGATATTTCACAGAGACCTCACATTTCGACGCACCAAACGAAGTCTGCAGAATGTCGGAAACCAACGACAATATTGCGCAAAATGATGATGGGCTGCCATTCTTCTGTTCAGAAGGGCGCAAGTTTGAGAGTTCTCTGGGAGAAGAAATACGTCCGGAATCTCGTCAAAAGCGTCCCAGCTTCCAGAGCGCGTAAGCCATACGAATTTGTTGCTTTTTAGAATTGTGACCATCTGGAACTCAGATAATTATTGAAATGTCCATTGAAAATTCTTTCTGGAAGAACTAATTTTAGAAAATGCTTCTGTCTGAAATTTTTGATGAAAATTTCGTGGTTGCTCTCCATCTTACACGTCAGTGCATTGCTGATTAGATAAAGGCATCATTGTAATTCAAAGTTAACTCAGTCAAAACTCCAGTCTGGTGCAAGCTGACCTGTCATTTCTTTCAGGCATATCCACGATCTCCCACCAGAAGTGATGACGACAATTTTCATGAAAATTCACTCCATTGACCGCAAGAAAATTGAACGGTGAAATATTAAGCAAGTTTTCAACAAAATCATAATTGTACTTTTTTCGGCAGTGTCTGCACAGGATGGCAAAATATCCTACAGGGAGTAAAGAAGCTCCGGACTCAGATTTACATCCAGATTCCAGATAACCTGACCAATGAATGGGCGATTGGGGAATACTGCCGAACTGCCATCGACAATTTGGCCGACTCAGATCTTGAATCGATTTACTTTGATGGAGGTCGTATCCCGAGAGTGGGATGGGACACGAAGTGGGGCGGGTTGGCAGGAAGCTTCAGGAATAATGGACTAGAACATGTGTTTCAAGAGCTGTTCAACGCAGGGATAGATTTCTCGAAAGTCGACTTTACATTCAACAACTGGCAAGTTTGTCTATCGATGAGGGGTGGGATTGACCGTCCATTGACTACGAGAAGCGTACGAATGCTCCGCTTCGAGCTTACGCAGCTTACTCATATAAGATTTCGTGTCCCCGGACCTTCTCTCTATTTTGAAGAATTAATTTTGGACAATACCAAATCCAGGTCCCAGCAAGTGGCGGGAATATTCTTCTCTGAATCCGGACCGATGACTGAAAAGCAATCAAACTTATTGCGAGCCCTGCAGATCAAATTCAGAAATGGACATGAAGATCAAATTCAGAAATGGGCAGGGGTACTTTCCAGGTGAGAATGCAGTTACGTTGGATAATAATCAGTCATTGCGATTTGTTTTTTTATCTTTTTCAGGCACTTTTATTTGGAGGAGAACTGGGCCGATGTTCTGATGAATATTGCTGGTGGGGGTCATGTATCCAAATTTACTGCAGATGTCCTTGAATATTATTACGATTCATTGTTTGATTAGCAAGAAGACAATAAACAAAGAACTCAGTAGCTATCAACTTATTATATTATAGTTTCAAATACTGAGCAAGAACACGATTAAAAGTTTCTGAAATTATCTCCAAAAATTACGGATTTTGGATGCGCCGTACAGTATGAATTCGGGAATTCTGCTCACTTTATCTGACATTGGAAATGCTATCCGTTCCGTGGTCAAAAACAGAATAGAAGTCGGGCGGACTGCTAAACATTATGTTGTGAATCATTTCGGATCTGCGTAAGAAAAGCCATCAAAAACAGAGAACTTTAAAACAGCTGGCAATCACGCAGGAAAAGCAAAAGCAAGAAAGCAAAATGATAAACCACCGTGTCAATCCGCTGAAATGTCAATACTGCAATCGCTTATTGATGTTTTCTGGGATGACTCGCTTTACGTCTGTCTTGTTGCACTCATTTTGTTTGAACTTTTAGAATCGAAAATTGGAAATTCCGAATCGTGAGCTAACGTATCCCTGTAGACTAGCATCGCCTGTGCGGGCACTGACTGACTGGCCTCTGGGGAGTTTGCCTGGCAGATTAAGATTTTGTCTCCGTACAGCAGTTTTGCTGTTCGTACGAACTGTGCATGTCGTACAGCGAAAGTGTTCGCTACACATTTTTCAAATATACCTCTATTCTTAGTTCCATTTGGAGAGATTCTAGCCATCAACTACTCATCGGTATGCGAGAGATTACGATAAGATGAGGCCTAAAAATCCCTAAGATGAAGGCCAGGCACAGTGAAGAATTACTTTGTAGAATAAACAAACAGATGAGAACATTTTCATTCAAATTTTCAACTGAATTTTCGTGAAAATGTAATGAATTTGGGTCCCATACGTTCCTGAGAACGTCCATGTTCTTCATTCTTTGTCTTCTTGTAAGCTGCAACTTTGCAGCTCATGTCGTTGGTACAGGTCAGACTACATACTAAAAATCCTTTCTTCTTCTTGGTCCACTTCGAACCGTCGAATCTTCTTTCTTCAATACACAGGCCCACCATTGCGATGTAGTTTTGGTTGTTCCTCATAGATGGGCGTCCAATGCCTCGCTTGTTGTGATTGTGTGCTCACTGATATGACTGAGACATCAGAAGCCTACTTTGCGTCCTGTTCCGAAGGTCACCAGCTCGCACTTGGCTGATTGCTCGCATTTCTGCCAGAACTGCGTCTCGTCTAGCTAGATGTAGTGTCCTCAGCTCGTTTCTGGTCCCTGCACGTTCCTACCGTTCAGCGTGACCATCCGGTTGGTGGTTGGAAGTGAATCGCGTTCCATGATGACATCCACACTAGCAAAAGTCCAGCAGATAGCTCCGCTGTAAAAACATACACAGTTTCAAGGATCTGCATGCTGTCTGCTAGAAAACCATTTCCACGAAATGATGGTCTGCTCTCATAGCGAACCACGAATATCTTCTGATGCGTTCATCTTCCCGACCCCGGTGGTTTTCTAAGCGTTGCGTGAAAGCCAAGTGCAAACGTGCCTTTTAAAACCTTCTGAATTTCCCGCTCTATCAGTTGCTTGCAAAATTGTTCAGCTTGATGCACGTGTCCATCTTTTTATGCGGTTTCTACGTGTCCATTTTCGCCAATATGTCTAACAGTTGTGGCTGGTGACCTCGCCTTTTCGCAAGTTAGAAGCTAGTTGATCAAGCGATTGAAGAATCCTTCGGATTTCCACACTTATTTCAACGGTAAACCCGATGAGCTGTTGCACGCATCTTTAGCTGAATTATGTGTAAAGAGAACTTATCGTGAAGTGAAGCCTAACGGCTTTTGAATCATTAACCCAGTCCCCATCGAACAAGCAATTGATTGAGAGGAAAGAGGCTGTGCTTCTCCATTTCGAACGAAACTGTTGCCACCAAACAATGTCAAGGAAGAAATCAGCTGTTAATGTGATGATTTGCTAGAAACAGGCCTCGGCCATTTGGTTGATGAGACGCCGGGTGAAAACTCGACCAACTGGTAACCACTTTGGGGCGAACTGCAAAATTTTAATGAGGTTTGTAGCTCTTGGAGCTTGCCGCATTGGCGGAGGAGCCAGCGTGCATTAACGAAGGTGATTCGTGGAATTTCCTAGGTGGGAGGCTGAGGGTTTGGTTCACGGAGTCATTACCTATTCCCAGCAAAACAAGATCTTTGGCTGGTAAATCAAGTGTGCAGAGGAACGCGAACCAATCGGGTGAACAATATCAAAACAAATTGATTGCCGAGTTGGTAGCCAAGCGGACTTCAGTCCCTTGAACGCTTTGGAATAAAGCGGTAGGCGTGTTTGAGATAAATCTTTGCCTTGGAACATCCTTTCCCACACTGAGTAACAAGACGAACTGCGCCATCAGTTGACAGAATGGCGTTCATCAATATAATCGTTGACGGGGTCACGACAGGTCGCGGGAGGTCTATACGTAAGTACATGGAAACCACAGTTGTGTTTGGTACGAACATCGAGGGAGCTGACGACAAAGTCAGGGAAGAGTGGAACACTCAAGGGGCTGACGGCGTGAAAACGGTCAACTTCTTTCTGAATTGGTTGTCACGTTACTAAGGGGCCATCCATATATGACGTTGCAAAAAAACGGGCTTTTCGGACCCCCTTCCCCCCCCCCTCGTTTATTATCGTTAGTTTTGACACCACGGTATCACATTATTTTGTGAGTTTTATTGTGGGGCTAATTCGAAAGTGAAGTGCTGATGGCTGGGACTGGTTAAAAACAAGCCGTTGGTCCCATTCTTATGAAGAAGGGGGTTTACTGAAGGATATTATGGTGAATTTCCTGAAACAGAGCAAATACACAGGGTTAGTTAGGAATTCCTGGAAGTCCACGTTTTGCGGGGTGATTGACACTAGTGACGTGAAATACGGAGGAGGGGTGGGGGGGGGGGGAGAGACGGTGGTTTCGCAAGATCACGTGTTGTTGTGGTTCTTCTTTCAAACTGTAAGACCCTGGTTTTCTGAATCTAAACGTAGAACACTACCTTTTTAACTCGAGAGTAAAAATCATGGTTAGAAGAAATTGAGGAGTTCCTACTGAATTGGTTATACGATAGAAGAAACGCTTGGTTGTTAAAAGATGTATTATTCAATTAAAATAATGAATTACGTGAAATCTAAAATCATACATGCTGAATATTTCAGTTTATGGTTGCGAGTTTTAGATTCGCATTCGAGATCCGAGTGAACAGGAGTTCTGATGCAAAGCCGACCTGAGCAGATCAGAGTCTAGTGAGGTTCTCTACTTGATGAAAACCTGCTATATGGAAAACATTGAGGATAAAAACGATATCGGTTCCAGAAGCTCGAGATTCTGTCAAAACTTTCACCCTTGTTACGGTAATGTTGTTGGTTAGCTCCTACGCTTGTGACCTGTGTAAAGGAATAGAAGAGAGAATAGAAGAGCAAAGTGAGTAAACTCATTCTGAACTTTGCTTTCTCAGTCAGTTCATCGCCCTCTGCAGTTCATGTTCCTCAAAACTGCCTGCTTTTCTTCGTTTCTGCAACGACCTCGAAGTCTCCTTGCTTCAATTTTCCAGCTGTGTAGTCGTTTGGTCTTCTCTTATCGGCGGGGGGGGGGGGGGGTCCTGTATTCTACGGTGTTGGGTTTTACTCTGTCGTACGTAGTCTGATGCCTTTCACCTCCTTCTGATAAACCTCATCCGACCCAGGTCCAATTTTTCGGTCAGGTTTGCAGCTTCCCACCACTACCTCGTTTCACTATTCCTCTTATCAAAAAATCCAAAAAATTTTTTTCGAGTTACTCGTACATACAGTAGCGTGACACAGTCTGACAAGAACGATATCCTTCTCCATTGTCTCAGATATTCTGTGCCTTATGTTTTGACCTTTTATCTTATCTGCCATTCAGCTTGATCGTATATGATTCTGCTCTTTCTAAGAACAATCGAGTCTCTGGCCTCTTTTATATTTGTGGCAGTTGTTCCTTTTTTCTGTTGATCACGTATGGAGATGATTAATTGGTGAGTCCATAGCTTGGTTTTGTTCCGACACTCGAGCACCGGCAAACGAATACCACTGAATGCAATGGAAGGTGAACAACCTGAAAAAGATGATGTTGGTGAGAAGAGCGTTCTCTTCAAGCCCACAGATCTGAATACGATCTTCACTCGGTTTTTCGACGTTGATATGTGAGTAATGGGAGCAATTTGCAAGACACAATAGTTACATTTTGTATACATGCTCTTTATACAGGGAAGCGTGGAAAGAGGTGGACTGGGAAGGACGAGAACTATGGAAGGCTGAATTTGCGGCTGAATTTATTCAGTTCTACCACATCGATATTTCAACAGCTCGTACTGTAGTGGAACTATTTTCTCGGCTGATATTTTCCACCAGATCATTCAAATTGATAAACGTGAAGCGAGCCGTTGACGCCATCGCTTCAACAACTGAATTCAATATTGACCTTTTCACCAGACACGTTATTACACTTTTCGGAAATTCACTCAAGAAATACTTCGTCAGACTGATGACATCCACACCGCTACCATTCATCGTGGTCGCAAGAAACGATCTCACCTCGGAAACCTTGACACGCTTCTCGATTTTATCGAAGCCTGAAAACGTAGTCATGGACCCGTGTTCATTGAATTTTTATGATGGATGGGTGGCCTTCATCAAGTTTCCCGTTTTCATCCAGAATGGTGGCAGTTTCGAGACCGTAAACATTCGCCTAGTTTGCGACCCTGAGAATATTTCCGATTTCATAGTGGGGATGAGCAATCCGGGTATTGGGTTACCATTTTCATTCGAGCTGGGTTTTCGGGATTCCGCAGTAGCCACCATGTATCGCCACGTTAAGGCTGAACCATTCAGACTTCTGTATTCTATTGAGCTTCATGTTCAGGATACGGGATGTAATCCAATGGCCGGTATAGTCAAAGAATTGGACGGAGATACCTTCTCGGGTCCAACTTGGAAGTTCAAATTATGGATGCTGTTGAAGTTCGGTGTGGTATTTGCATTGCACTTGTTTGATTATGGGAGCGATGTATGGAGTGTCTTCGCCGAATACATCAATTCAGGCGCTACAGTCTATTTCTGGCTAACATCACTTTTTGTCGCACTTCCACTCACAATCGCTACAATTTTCTGATTCATCTCGTTCTGGTTCCAGACTGAGGCAAATCGGCGTAGCAGTACAACGGATAAAAAGAAGATTTGCTGGATCTTGCCGCTTCTGGGACCCACCCGTTTGTAAGTAATCTCAGAATTCCGTGTACAGAAGTCTAATGCAGAACTTTTCATGAATGGTGATCCTGAGCTCAGATCAGTTTGAACGGTTTTTTCTTCAATGGGTGTCACTTACAGAGAGGTTTGCTCGCTCTAGAATGTTTGAGCGATCGCTCAAGGAGTGTT
Organism: Isohypsibius dastychi; assembly: GCA_034696485.1. Lineage (NCBI taxonomy): Eukaryota > Metazoa > Tardigrada > Eutardigrada > Parachela > Isohypsibiidae > Isohypsibius > Isohypsibius dastychi. The sequence goes on along the minus strand of JAQIWT010001277.1, from coordinate 77 downwards.
GGTCAGAGCATCGTGAGCAGGCGCTCACGACACACTGAGCGATGATGGGGGGGGGGCCAAAATTCGATTATTCCGGG
>JAQIWT010001276.1:0-11554 GCA_034696485.1 Isohypsibius dastychi | reverse complement strand
GTCAGCCCGACGTAGTTACTACATCACGCACATTTCATCACGCGCGTGATGTGGCGTGAACGTGATTCACATCTATAGAAAATTAGCCGTCCACTTGAATTGCACATATTTTAACGAAGTGAAGAATAAGACTGCAGTGGTAGTTGGTGTTCGATAAAAATGGTGATTCAAAAATCACAATGAAGATTCAGAGAGTGTGTCTTACCTGGATAGAGTAATCAATCCAGTACGAATAAGTAATCCATGAACAAATAATTTCAAATAAAGTCCGAGTTTGTGTTATTAAACGGTGAAACGAAAAACCACAACATCTCTTGAGCCACCTTCGCGAAATGAAACAGCGTTGGATTTTCAACGCAGCTTCGGGTGTTGATTGTATGACTCACCGCCCCCGGATTTGAGTGATGACTCAAATCCGGGTAGTCTAGCCGTCTTTTCTTCTCTGGACGAAAACTTCACTTCCCGCTAAATGAGACGAAACCCTCTACGGTAGAATGGTGCAGAGTATAGTGCCGTTTATTTTATGAAAAATTGGAGATCTGTTACGGGATTGGGGAGAGAATACGTATTTTAGCAGTATTCCTTAATCGAGGGCACAGAACATGATAAAATAAGAGAAGCAAAAATATTTTTTTTCGAATCTGGAATCTGGAATCTGGATTAGTCTTTACTTTTGTCCGATTGCTCATTATTCAAATAATCCGGGTACGAAGAAAGGATAGCAATAACCTGAAAGGACAAGTGAATAGTCCACCCAGATTACTCAACCACTTAGCCAAAAATTAAAATTCTGAGTATAGTCATTGATAGAACATACAAAAGACTTTCACGAGGGGTAGATCTTTCGTGGAAGTACACTGCGGTCACATGAGATCTGAAGTCTTCTTCGCAATTTTTTTTGGAGGAAATCAGTTCATGTTTCACTATCGCCGTTCCCATTGAAGACCCTGTTTCACTGTAGTGCTTCATGTTATGAAATTGTTTAGGGACGTCTCTAAATTCATTCTAATACCAATACAAACGTCCCGTTTTTGTGTTTGTACTTCAGAGCTTCTGACCACTCCAACCAAGTATTGGTCTCACAGGCAAATTGGACAGATGGTTCTCCACTTCTGTAGCGTCTGAACAGATCATTCGTTTCAGTTCATCGACCAGTTTTTTCACCGTCAATGCGGCTTTGTTTGGAAGTGGTAATTTTGCATCGATTTGGTCTTTTGAGTATCGGCGTGATTCGGTATTTTGCTCTGTGGAACCAGCTTCCAGAGTGCTCAATCTAACGGAACGGGAGCGGTTTACCGCAATTGGAAAACGGGCCAGGTCTGGTGCTCATTGAGGTTATGGTTGTGAGCCCTTTTTGTGACACCAAGGTTTTCCATCTTTCACTTTGTGTGATATGCGGACAAAAGCAAGACAACCACTTCTTTCTGAACGAGCTAAAACCATCTCACTGGTTCCTTTTGGTTGATTCGAACAGTGGTGGACTCAGATGATGCTGACCCTTCAATAATCTAAAACTTCGGAATATTGACATGAAAGGGGCGCCTGTAGTAATTCCAAAGTTTCGGGACTTCTAGGTATAATTGATTTTAGGGACGTAGTTCTTCAATATTTTTGAAATAGTTCATCGAGACTCTACCCAAGATGCAAAAAGATCGTAACAGTCAATTTCCCAATCTCTGTCCTGTTCCCCGCAGTTCAACTGAATTTTTGAGCTATCAATGTCAATTTCCAAACTAGATTCCGGAAGAACATTCCGTTAAGTCATGTACCGAAAATCGCTATGTATGTTTGCTATGTACCGTTATGTATTGTAAAACCTCTATGCATTTTCAATGCGCAAGTCCGAAAAATGAAAATTGAAAGTCGCTTCGTGGCTACTCGCGGCCCGAAGGGGCGCGAGTGGCTTGTATTCTTGATCGAGCTCATTCCTGTACATCCCGAAAAATGAAATATCTCATTCGAATTCAAATCAGGGTTTGAATTGTTTGAAAGATTACAACATAGGAGTCTCTGGTAGGTGTGGCTTAAAACGTTTCTATACACTGGGGCCAGTCGAGCAATCAGGAAAACCTGTTGAAACATTTTAAATCTGCCTGAGATCCCATATGAGTTAACAAATGTTGGGGTGGACAAAATATTTATTTCCGTCGGTAACGTTGGGAATGTCTAAACAATTTTCTCATATCAATACAAGAAATTCTTCACTACGGTATCTCACGCGCTGAATAGTGAAAACCAGCAGCAAAGTACAGTGTGCATTACCACCTGTTATCTCATGCAGGTAACTATGCTTGTTGACCGTCACCACATGTTTTGAGATAACCTGAGCTGAATCTACCGGACTCACGCACATAATTCACATCGCATTCTTCATTTTCACCGGCCTCGAAAGACATCGAGCTCAAGTGGGTCGCTGTGAGCTTTGTCATGGAAGTGCTGGTAACGGTGGCGTCCGCAGTAGGGATTGGCGCCATCCAAAGTGTCACCCAAAAGTTTTTATTGGATATACTTGCAACTGCCACCATCAAAGGCTTTGATTTGATCGATCCATTGGATAGAGAACAGTCAGCAGCCCGGAAAGCGAGGATCAGAAGCTTCTTCACCAACACTGGGGATGAGCAACTACTCGAGATAGATACATTACTGAAACACCACATTGGCGACTCGAAACCGGACTCTCAAGTGAAAGCGGGCTTGACAGCGGACTTCCAACGTTTAAGTACCGAAGTCAGGACTCTGAAAACCTACGAAGATGTCAAGCTGAAACTTGGCAGCCTCATGCAAAAATACGGCAAAATCGCAAGCGACCACACCACGAACATGTCGGCACGTGATGTATTTGTAAAATGTGTTCTGGATAATGACCCAATGGATGAGGCCGAACACCTGGTTGCAGCTATTGTTGGAAAGGGTAATGAGGCAGTCAATGGTAAGTAAGTGTACATATGATTTCCCCGCACTGTATTGTTCCAACTTTTTATCAACACTTGAGTAGAAGAATAAGGTCATCTCCCGCCAGTAACAATTGAGAGTCTTATGATTTTTGTTATTGTCAATTTCGCGTGGTTGTTGATATCATGCAGTTCCCGTTCGTGGCAGATTAGATAAGACAGTGCTGCCATTGGTTTACTTAGTTCTTCTGACCATCCATTGTCGTGAAATTTAAATTGATAGGGGGAGGGGGGGGGGGGTTAGAGGTGGTGTGCATTTTGTGGACCCCGCCCTATTTACGGCAATATTAAGCTAGGCAAAGGAAATGTTGTGAAGAACTCAGATTAAAGGAACAGGAAATTTCAGGGGGCGGGGACATAATATAGGCTTTTGAACTGTCTGCGATAATGCTGTGCTTCTTCAGACTGGCCAATGACGGAATAATGCCGGATGCACGCAGCAATCGCTAGAAAGTGCTAACGAATGTGAATTTTGGAAAAGAATCATGTTTTTGCATGTTGTACGTTACGTACAAAATGATACGCCTCCGCCAAAAAGAACCATTTACCTACTATGGTCTGTTCAGTCGATCAATCGATATGGTGCTGACGGATGGTTCTTCTTGGCGGAGACGTACGTCTACGTTCTATGCTTGTCGCAGTTTTGGGTCTCGTGATCAATTGGCTGTCGTCAATTATGAGTTATCTCATAAATTATTATAAAATCATTTTGTATTTCCAAAACTAGTGTCATTACGATTCTCTTTGAAGCGTCGTTTTCTGGCGTTATCGGCGACGAAAACTATGTTATAATAATATAACAATGTCTTTTGAGGGTAACTTCATTTAGAGGAGTTTCTCATGGATTTGGTTTTGAGCTTGCACCACATCCAGTCTCTGGATTTTCATTCCTTTTGGTGATCCAACTCTTCGACATGACTGCCACCATATCATTACAGACTTTTCCGTGATTTTATTGGCCGAATCGCTGACTTCTTCCGTTGTTTCTGGCCACCGACAGCTGCATGAGGTGTCTTTAGTTCAGTCACACGGACAGGTTCGCACTCGAAGAAATGTTTACGTTTATCGTTTATAAAATTCACACATGCTCTCGCGCTCGAACATGTTATAATTGCACCTCTGAATCAGTTCCGAAGTCCCGATTTGATTGAATCAACAGATCTGGAAACCTGTCGAATACGCACATGCAGCCGACAGAATTGCCCCTGTCCCCGTGGACAAGAGGACACTTTCGTCGGATGATCCAGCAGACCAAGTTATCATCTGTCGTGGGGGACAGTTTCGGTAGACAACTTCGAAGGAACAGTTTGACGGGGACAGTATGGAGGAAACAGTTTAGGGGGGGGGGGCAATTTGGAGGACAGTTTACGGGGACAATTCAGAGATTACAAGAACAGAATGGTGAGGAAGATAAATGATTGAAGAAACAGAGATTCAAATTATGGATGGGCGAGTTGGTCCTAAACAAACAACACGGTCATGCATGCTGTCTGTTTCGAGAGGGCTAGGACAAACAACAGCGATGTCGGTGAAATCAAAGGATTTTCCGCCGTGGTGAAAAAAAAATTGCTGTGCAACCCGCTCGTTCCACTACGTTTACCGGAGGCTTTCTAATCTTTCTTATCTTTCAGTTGGGCAAACCGTCAGAAAAATTCCGGTGGAACTTTGAATTAAATTAAACGGCGTAGTTCTCAAGTTGGGTTGCCATAAATTTGCCCTCTAATATGTTGCTAGTCAAAATTCCTCCCAGAGTTCCCCAGAATCATTACTTGAGAATGAAATATAAAATCAGTAAACCCACCAAATGGACTCAAAAGTTGATCAAATGTAGCCCAGTTTTGGATCAATAAAATAAGCTAAATCTTGTCTGAATATTTAAATTAAATCAAAAATGCTACTTGGCGAAAAATCAGGCGCTTTTTTTGCTGGTGACCTTGAATTTTTATCGATTTGTAAATTTCAGATTCATTATTTTGAAAATTCCTCGGGTAGAATGTCATGATTTTTCGAGCCGGATCTTTTGAGCTACAGCTTGTAGTTCTTTATGCAGTAGTACCAAGATTCCAAGAAGAGTTTTAAATAGCGGTCACGCTGAAGGTCAGCGGAAGAAAAGCCTCCGGAAAACAATTTGGTCGTCCTGTTAGTAGTCTCGGCTTCGGATTTTACTGACTGTACTCTCGGAAGTGTACTCGACGGACCGTCCACTCCAAACTATCCACCTCTCCAATTAATACCATTTTTGCTTTGTACCCCCAAACCTTTCCTCTCTGAATTCTCCATACCGAATCGTCCCCTCCAAATTGTCCACTCCAAACTCTTCCCTTTGAACTGTCCTCCAAATTGTCCCCTGCAAATTGCCCCGTCTGAACTATCCCCTCCAAACTGTCCTAATCAAAGTGTCCCTTCGAAGTTGCCCAAGAATTGTCCCCCAGGACAGAGGACAACTTGGTTGGCTGTATCATCCGACGAAAGTGTCCTCTTCCGCGGGGACAGGGGACAAGGGAAAAATTCTGTCGGCTACACGCGCATCCACATATGGTGTTTCTCCCACACCTCACTGAAAACCGTGTTGTTTAATTATACACTAGCATAACGTGGTCTAATTGGTTTATGCTATCACTGCCTTGTGAACATGAAGATATTGAAATCCCTCCAAGCGGTACTGTACTCCATTCCTCTCCCCCCCAGCCCCAACTTACTGTGTTAATGACCATATATTAGCATACACTGAATTTCCACTGCATTTGACAGGTCAGAGACTGCTGTGTGACGACCTAGCCGACCTGTACTCACCAGATCAATTCCGACAGAAAAAAGAGCAGATTTTGGAGACACTTCTGGAAGCACTGACCATTAAGTTATTTTACTATAAATATGCCAGCGAAACCCCGGAGTGTGATTACGAAGGTCTACTCCGGAACGCTGAGGATGACACAAAAAAATTCGAGTCTTGGATTCAATTAGTGGATCGAATCATGTGCGCCAAGCTACAACAGCTGAAACTCCGAATTCTTTTCCCCAACGGAGAGAACCTGCTTTTGCCCAGCGAAATTATGTCACAGCTCGGTGGTCGAGTGAATCAGAAAACAGCTGATGATATCCACAAATGGCTGGAGAAAAAGTTTGGGGGATTCGTGTGGTCCGTCGTCATCGCCGAACATTCATCGGATGCTGAATTTCACATAAGATCCGAAAGAATATGTGACACAATGTACCGCAAATACACGCTTAATGCCTTCGAGCCAGAATCGTTTGATGTGATTGAGAACGGAACCAACTTACGATTACACGACCTGAGTGTAGCTAAGCGTGTGATAGCAGACGGGAATGGTACCTACGGGTCCATTGTCTGTTCACAGAAACAGCGCCCTTTCACCGTCACTCTCTTCTGGGCCGATCCTGATTTAGTAAAGCTTGATGCAGGTTTCCAACAGAAGTGTACTCGGATGGATATGCAAGACGGACAGAACAAGAGTATGTACGGAGTCATGGACCAACTGAACAAAATTGAGGGAATGACGCATGTGTTCGCCGCTGGTCAATATATGAAGGCATGGATCAGTCGAGGAGAGCTGCATGGAGTTGAGTTTCCAGTTAGGTTGCAGAGTTCGGACAGTTTCGTTTTGATATGGCCTGATCCTAGTGTGCCAGCGAGGTTCAACGACATTGATAACTGCGAGGAAATACTTGTCCCCCATGAGAAATCAGCTCAGATATACAAAATAACAGCCGACGGAAAAAAATTCGTTGTGAAAGATATCACGCTCAGTTCCAAGGAGTCTGTAAGAAAACGCCAGATTGCCAGAATGGATGCCATCTGGGTGAAGCTGCCTAGTCTGGCCCATACCAATGTCTCACGTTATGATGATCGACAGATTTGTGATAAAATACCATGTTATCGCATCATAATGGAATTTCAAGCAGGTAAAGACGCGCAAGTGCCGTAAGTCTAACATAAGAAATTCCAAAACTGATGACCGGCTTAGTGGACAGGCAGAATTCAAATGTTTTCCGGATTTCAGTTCGACGCACTTTTATCAAGCTGATATACGGTACATGAGAAATTAGATTGTTAGCATTGCTCTGTACAGGTGGGACCTTGGCTAATTGGGTTGCAAGCCACGATAGAACGCTGACTCAGATCGAGTGTTGGAGTAAAGAAATTCTGCGGGGCCTGGACTACCTTCATCGTCAGAATATTCGGCATGAACACCTTGATGCCGACCACGTCATGTTTCAGGGTCCGATAGAAGGAGGGGGTTGCCTCAGAATTATCGGACCCGGATCAATCGACCAAGCTATTGAAGAAACTTCAGCGGATCACAAACAAATTCCAAAAATACCACCTGACTGTATTCCTGGGAAAGCAACCGGCAACAGCATTGGAAGGAAAAGTGACGTTCGAAAATTCGCCTGGCTGTTGGGGCAGATGATTGATGGTAAGCATCCGGAGCATGAATTGGTAGACGGAGTTTATACTCCTAAAGTTGAAAGTCAGTTACCAAAAAAGTCGAAAGCCGCCGTGGAAAATATTTTGAAGGAATGTTGCCAACTGTACGAATCGCGCCCTTCCGCCCAACAAGTATTACACATTTATCCAATTATCTGTGCTGCGGACGGTGGTGATTTCACCATTGAGACAGTCATCGCTGAATACATGAATATTTAACTTTGACAAATTAGTTTCTACTATGGGGATTTGGTTCATGAAGTTTCGTTTTCGTTGTCTGGACCAGGGTATCCGTGGATTGGATCGAGGATTTTCAATCCATGGATCGAGATTTTTCCATCCATGGATGACCTTTTGCATCCATGGATTGGATCCATGCAAAAGTAACCAGAACTGCGGCTTTTATATCAGGAAACCAATTCATGTTCTGTTCAGCTCAAAAATTCAGAAGAACCATTTTCAGTACCAAACACTGCAAAATAAAGTTTCGAAAATAAAAACAGAATTTCAACTGTAAACTTCGGAAAGTAAAAAACAGAAGATCTCTTATGCATTTTGTGACCAGGAAGTTCTGAAACACAACAAATGACAACCGTTCATTATAAAACAGCTCTGAGTACCGAAATGAGACTAAGGGGTGAACCCGAACTTTACAAAGAAACTCGACAACCGTTCACTGAAAGTAAATGCAAAGGTCATCATTTTACGGAACATCAATTTGGAAGATGGAATATACAATGGTGCTCTTGGAACAGTTGTCGCTGTTCCACGTGACCTTTCGGGAGCGGTTTCCATATTACTCGACAAAAAAACATCGGAAAAAATTACAGGACAAGCAAATCCAAATGGCCCGTAAGCTTTTTTAAATTGACACTGCAGTAATTAATACAAACTATTGTTCTAGGGGATACATCGTTCATATCGAATCAGTTTTTACCGAATTTAAAGGAGGATCAAAAAGCATGTGGAGAAGAGAGCAATTCCCAATAAGACTATGTTACGCCGTGACGAATTATAAATGCCAAGGACTGACTCTCGATCGCATTGTGGTCCACATCGAAAGAGCCGCTGGAGTTGGGATGATCTACACCAGCTTGAGTCGGGTTCCATCGGCGAAAAATCTGTCTATCGGTAAACTACCAGTTTTTAAACTGCAAGAAATGGTCTCCAATGGACCACCGGCGTCATTCCGAGAAGTTGCAAAGGAATATGAAAGACTCAATTCAAAGGTAAGCAAACAATTTAGCAATTCAGATCATAACCGGATTATATGAAATACGATGTTTAATTTAGCTAACACCGACATCACCGCCAGTTCTCGAAATACCCGTACCAACTGTCGAACCAATTGATGACCCGCCTTCATCGGAAAGAGAACCTTATTCAAACAACTCGGATCCCCCAGTATTCGAACAAGATGAGGAACAAAGTGAAGACCAAGCCAGTTCATGGAACGGAAGTGAACCTTGTTCAGAAAATATGGACCTGAATCACGATCATAATCCGAACAATTCCGAAGAAAGTCCATGGAATGATAATGAAAATTCACAAGAAAATCGAGGCCCAGCCAATTACTGGACTGCAAATGAACCTGTTTAAGAAGAAACGGACCTGAATCAAGATCAAATGCCCAACAATTCAGAAGAAAGTCCATGGGATGAAAATCCACAAGAAGATCAAGCCGATTTTGGAACTGCAAATGAACCTGTTCCAGATGAAATGAATCTGAGAGAAGACCAAGTGCCGAACAACAGTTCTGAAGAAAGTACATGGAATAACTCTGGAAATCCAATAGAAGATCAAGAACTAGGTGATTTCCGAACTGCAAGTGAACCCTCTTCAAAAGATATGGATATGAATCAAAAAGAAAAGCCGAACAACGATTCCGAAGAGATTCCATGGAATAATACGGGAATTCCACAAGAAGATTGTTTTGGAAACACTATTTGGCCAGGAGAAGCTTACCCATATTGGGATTCCGAAAGATACGATGATGACCATAATGACCTAAGGAACCCACCAGTTTTGGAAATCGAGAAGAATATCGTTGTTCCAGATGGAATTGCTACTGTTAATTCTAACGAGAATTCCATAAACACAGGTAAAATAACCGGTACGTATCTTTCTCCAAACAATTCATTAAACCAAAATTCCGAATAGGTCGATCATCAAATCCAGCATTAAAGATTGGAATTATGGATTCAGACGACGAGGATTGAATACGCTGGAACATTCAACAACAAATGATTTGTGATGATTAAACCTTCCGGTTACTCTATTGATTTAATTAGTTCTAATTTATTGGTCTTTTTTGAATTACAATTAATACCGAGCGTTCCTAAATCAGATATTTTAAAATTCATTAAAAACATTAAATTCATTGTAACATTTTATATCTTTTGTTCTGACCCGAATTGTGATTAAATAACAACTGCGAAAATTATTTTTGTTCAATGTAAGATTTTAAGTTAAATTACCGAACTCATCACAATTAAACTTCTCGAAAAATTACTACCAATTAACAAAGAGATTCAGTCAAATTTCATCAGTTTTTGTCACTTCCGGTCGATTTGAAACTTCCGGTCATTTTTGTCACTTCCGGTCGTTTTCGGGACTTCCGGTCGTTTTTGTCACTTCCGGTCGTTTTGGGACTTCCGGTCGTTTTTGTCACTTCCGGTCGTTTTGGGACTTCAAGTCGCTTTTGTCACTTCCGGTCGTTTTTGTGACACAATAAAGAACAATAAACAACAACAACAACGGTTTTAATTCACAACCGTATAAATCAATCACAAATCAATGGGAATCACTCATTCCTTCTGGGCATGAGTGGAATAACATTGGAAATCACTCACGCCTTCGGGGCATGAGTGAAAGAACAATAGGGAAGGCATGACCCACTTATTCCTATTGTGTGAGAGAAGAAGATGAATGAAACAAAGAACAATAGGGAAGGCAAAGGCATGACCTACTTATTCCTATTGTGTGAGAGAAGAAGAATTTCACACCTTTTACTCATGCCCCTTGTTCACTTGAACTTTCCATTCATCAGAGAACAATGGGAAAGAACAATAGAGCTCTATTCATCCAACTTCAAATTCAACTTCAACTACCATCGTTAGCAGGGTCGTACGCAATTCCCACCGGCTTGCGGTACTAGGTCCCCCCCCCCCTCGAGGGGGGGGGGACAAAAAGTGGAGCATGTGCTATCATGTTCCTCTGGGTGTCTGTTTTGAATCATCGCCTTCCCGTCTTAGTCCGGTCTGACTCTGAAAACCTTCTGGACCACTCAGTTATCTGACTATTGTCAATTACGTATTTTTGTAACTCAGCGACTGAACCGGAGAATCCATCGAGATCAAACGGATGACAACGTTGGCGAATGAGTTTAAGTGTTTAAATTAGGTCTCTTACTAATCCATGTTTTTCACCATGTACATGTAATTCCAAGAGGGAGACTGAAATCGAGTCATACGACTATGAGGTGACGTGGACTTATCACATCATCTGGAATTTGCCTTGACAATCGGTTCAAGAACAACTACCGGGTGGTCCACTATTTTTGACTGTAAACTTTGGGGTGGTGTACTTCGCCCTCTATTGCTCCAGAACTTGTGGCTCTCAGCACAATCGATAGAGAAATCATTTTTCTACTCAATAATAAGAAGGAGTTTCCCTCATGCAAATTCTGTCCGAGGGGGAGCTGCGAAGCTGGGAGCCAGTCAAAAAGCCCTGTGTGTCTTTTTGACATTTTTTCTGTTTCGGCAAAGTTTCCATGACAACAGCTATTGCGTGGATGATCAGACCTCCATGTTTCTGATATCAGTGCATATCTGAAGAACTACTCTTAACAGCTGCAATTTGTTTCAAGTGAAAACTCATGAAAACATGGGAGAAATCAGGCCAAAACAAAAAGTGGCAGTTTTCGATGGATTTTCGGGGTTTTCTGAACTGTAGCAGCCGGAAAATGCAAAATGTGGTACAGAAGACATATCAGTTTGTTCGTTGTTGTTTTGGCTATCAGACAAATACCTACAAAGACCCATTTCATCGTTTAGGAGACCTCCAGCAGCGCAAAGCCAAAGTGACAAATTACTTGGCCGCAAAAACCAGTGCGCGCAAGGGTGACTTTGGGAAATCCTGAAATTTCCATGAA
>JAQIWT010001275.1:0-11557 GCA_034696485.1 Isohypsibius dastychi | reverse complement strand
AAACCCAGCCCCCCCCCCTCCCCCCCCCCCCCCCGAATAAAGGTCCAACTTTCCGGGCTTTGAAAGAATAAAAGCCCGGGCTTTTAATCGGTAAATTACGGTATCTACTCTGAAACTACGTATGAGCTTATAAATTGCTGTAAGCGGAAGTGGTCAGTTGGCAGCATGACCTGGTCACTTAATATCGGTGCTATGCTGTCATTAAAACGTCTGTTCTCATGCCCACATTTTATATTTTGCGTTTCATTACGGACGCGCCGCACCTTCGGAGAGGGAATTTTCGGAGTCACTTTCGGAGGCGAACTTTCAGAGTACTGTAATTTCGGAGTGCCAAATATTCGGAGCTGCGAACATCCGGAGTTGGGAACATTCGGAGTTTTGATTTTTTGGAGGCCGTATTTAGGGGTGACATTTTCATAGAAGTTTCGCACATCTGAAACTGGACTCTGATCAAGCAAACTGAAAACTTATTCAACTAAATGTCAAGGAACAGAAAAAATACACCATGAAGTTATTATTGATTGTTCACTGACGCACCAATTCTGATTATTTGTGAAATATAATTGAAAATATATCCGGTGAAAATTTTCAGTATGTTCAAAAGTGCTTATGGTTCGGATTCCCAGTCTCAAGTTCCAAGTTCCAAGCCCGAGCTCTGTGTTTCGTGTTCCGAGTTCTGAGTTGAACCAATAAGCAGCGATTATTTTTATGAATTGCTCAGGGCGCTTATACCAGCTCTCTTGTTCTGGTGTGCGTAGCCAGGAGCAGTGGAATGGAGGGTCTGGAAACGAAAATCGCTATAAGATCGGCACAGACTATAAAATGGCCACTTAGAAACCCGTGGCCAGTGGCCAGTGAAATGTTGGCCACGCCTCGTAACAGCTTATCACCCTCATCATAACACCCTGGGTCCAGACATTACCGAGAGACATCGTTCGATTCAATTGACAAGAAACAAGAGAATCTCTCTTATGTGTAGCAAAAACGGTGGACACATTTTTCTTCGCGTAATTTGTCTTGACCAAATAGAAAAAGCTCTTTTGTTCATGTCAATCGAATCATTCGATATTTCTTGCCGGAGAAAACTGCTCCTCACGCTATCCCAAAAGAAGCATGGTAGTAAAACAGGTCCGGGATGGAAATTAAAAACTGAGACTCGAAGTCAAGTCCGAACAAGAAAAGCCTTGGTGTAAAATGCCTAGGGGACTGATCAACAGCTCCGAAATCAACATTCTAATACCAAGATTGGCCATAGAAATTGATCTAAGGTACATCGGTTTCATGTGCACTATTGACACGTTCAGAATCGAAACATTTAAATTTTTTCCAAAACCTAGCTGCTACCTAGTTGAAATGAATTTTCCATTTGATTTATTTCATGTTTCATGTTGCGCTGTTTATTCCATCACATTTTCATATTTTGTTTTGAGTGAAAAGTTTCATTTTAGTCTGCTTATCTAAATTCTCGTCATTCGTTGTGAACCGAAATTGCTCATTTTGACTTTGGCTGGCCTCATATCTCAATCGAGTTTTCAAAGATGATATTTGTTTTTGGGGTCTATGTTGTAGGAGTTTTCTGCATTTTATTTGGACTGCGGACTGGTTTCAACCTTTTTCTGTTTGTGGCCAACATTCAACTGGCCACTGGCCACTAGACATAGCCACTGGCCACTGGTTTCCAAGTGAACATGTTATAGCCTATGCCGATAAGAGCCACAACTTCTGCAGCGCACATTTTTGCGTTTGGCAGACAACTCGCAACTGTGGTGTCATTTCCTATTGCGGTCTCAATTTAATCATGACGTCATTGCGCCGACTGGCAGTGACCTAATATCTGGCCCACTGGTCCTGATCAGTTTTTCGATCAGAATTTCTCCGATTCTGGTGGCCGTGAGCACATCACATTCCATGAAACGAGGTTTGATATCTCATCCAGGTTCACGATCACACACGGGTTCGACTTCATTACCGGTGGATTTGATGTCTCATTCATTCACGACATCACTTCCGGCCAACACGTGACCTTCAGTCTGAAACTGCACGAAGCATCGTGCGTACTTCATGTGTGATTTGGTTACGTCACTGTGATGTTACTGTGGTCAACCAATTACAGCCCATCAGTCTATCAACTTGTTTTTTATCATCATTTCGATATGAACACGGTTTGTTTTAGGACAAAGTACGCACTGGCGTCTTGATTCCTGTTGCCTGCAGCAAGGGGATGTCTCTTGGAATGACAGCCCTTCATGTTGATGAAGGTATCAATCGACAACAAGACCTAGTGGCAGTTTATTTGGATGGATCCGCCGGGGACGATCTAAATCAATCGTAAGTCTCACATTGCTCAAGTTCAATTGCACGACAACATGGAATAGTACAGTATCTGTGCAGTGCCCAAACTGCGCCTATGGTGTTAAACAACCAGTATTCGCACCACAGACATGTTTATACAGTAGTGCATGCAATTCCCAACCGTTCTGTAACCGTTTTTCTGAACTCCCCGTTTTCTTGAACCCGGGGTTCACAAACCCCGTTTTTGTGAACCCGACCGTTTTTGTGAACCGGTTCACAAACCCGTTTTTTTGAACCCTCCACCGTTCAAGGTTTTTGTCGCTTGCAAATTAGGGAGAATAGCTTATCTCATGATACAGCTTTTCTGCAGGAAACTCACGATCGGGATAGGGTGCTGTACGGGGAACAAGCAGGAATATTCGTGTTTACATTCTGAAACGGCTGACTGAAAAGCTGAAACTGAACTTCAGACTGAGCTGTATAGTTGGATGAGCTGTTCTCCCTGATTTGCAAGTGAAAAAACCGTAAATGGTGGGGGGGGGGGGCGGGTTCAAGAAAACAGGTTTTGTGAACCAGTTCACAAAAACGGTTGGGTTCAGGAAAACGGGGTTTGTGAACCTTGAACGGTTCACAAAAGCGGGGTTTATGAACCCCTGGTTCAAGAAAACGGGCAGTTCAGAAAAACGGTTAGACTTGAGTACAATCCAGCTGGGGTAAATCCACAATCCTACAATTCACGCTGTCAAAGAAAGCTCAAACAACCACAAACCGAAGTGGCTAGAAATCCCACCATTCCATTGATTTCATTCAAATTTCTCCCAATCCAAAGTAACCAAGAGGTCTATCTTGGTGTTGACGTACTCAAAACTGGAAATACACAGTTACAATATAAAATAGGAGTTTGTTTCAATTCCCGACCAAATGAAATTGATGCAGTAGACCCTCGCTAGATCCTCTACCGAGTCAAAGCATAAAAATGGTTCTGACGTTACCTAATCCCTGGCATTACCCCGAGTAATCACCGTTTTTTTAGACTGGTTTGTGAGGTTTAGAAGGTCTTTAAAGGAAGTGAAACGGTACACGATTTGAACACAGTACATGCGAGACTCACAAGCACGAAAAAATCCTACACGGGTTCCCGAGTTGAGGGGGAAAGTGATCGACCATTTCTCCAGTGAGAATCCCCAAGTTCAGCAAATTTTCGGACGCTCCATATAGGTGAACGCTTGTGGGATCATCATGTTTTTGGGTTGCCGAATTGTTTGGGTTTTGTAGAAGTTGGTCGATGTCATTTCTGTGCTGCCGCCTCCGCAAGACCAGCAGCCGAGTGGCGTTAGGTAACCACACTCGTAGAGACAGGGAAGAGCCTTTAACAGAGATGTGTTTAATGTTTTAATGTTTAATGATCTCAAAGGTTTTGAGTAGATCTCAAAGTTTTGAGGAGATTACAAAGATTGTGCTACCTGGAATGAAGAATATTAAGATGAAAAGTGTAGAAGAAATACTGGGCTGGCCGCAAAATTGTCAGTTTTAAATTTCGGAATACACCACTATGCATTTCATCGACACAACGAATTTTGAGGAAATGTTTCATCCTTTCGGGATCAAGTTTTGTTAGATTTGCCTCCAGAACGCTTTTTCAATTAATTAGTTCTACATGTTAGATCTGATATTCATACCAGGTAGCGCAAATCTCTGGCAGGTGAACAGTAAACAAGTCTTTGTTTGGGGCTCCTCTTTGTCTCTATGGGTGACCAAGTGTCGGGCTGCGTGACGTCATCACCTGGCTGCTAGTCTTCTGCAGCCGGCATCTGGCCAGCGGACGCACGAAGGTGCTTAAACTGAAGACAGGTGGATCCCCTTGAAATCATATTCAAGTCGGTTTCCTACAGTTGGTGCAAGATCAGATGTTCATCCACTCCGTCGAGTTCTGTCCCGTTTCGTTCCGTTCCGTTCCATATTTGGAAAGACCAATTTTCAAAAAGTTTTATATGCTGGTCCCAAGTGCAGAGTCCGGACTACGAATTTGCGAATTTATCCGTATTTGCGAACGGCCAGAATACCGATCATTTTTGAAAAACCCCTGAAAACAAATGGCGAGTGAGTATAGTTCGCACAACTGGTGCCGTGATCAAAATGCGCTGCTGCATAATCAGGTTGTGCAAGGTACAGGAAATCGATAAAAAACTCGAATAAAATGTGCTGATTCTTTTTTGTAACCAGCAGTATTCCATAATTGAATTAATACTGAAATCTCTCCTTTGTAGGTCACCCAGGAATTCTTTTTGCATTTCCTTGAATGCGGAAAAAAGTGAAATGATCGATGTGGCTAAAAAAGAGCTGTATGACATTTTAAGTCAAATATCCGTTGGTGGTGCCATAAATGTTCTTGAAAACAAGAAAGCAAGAAGGCACGAGCTACTGAAGTGGGATTCAAAGAACAGAGGTGCGACGCCGAAATATCTGAGTCAAGTCATCATTGGTCCAAGAGAGTATAAACAATTTTCGAGTAATCTCAAGGCTGACAAAAATAGTGGCTTCAGGATATATAAAGCAAACCAAATATACGAAGTACTGATCTCCATATGCAAGTCGCAAGAGGGAGATGTGTTGGAGACTCCCGTATTTGATGATGGATACCGTCAAGAGAAGGCAATATTATTAAGGGCTTCTCAGAATTATGAAAAGGATCAACGGAAGAACAGGACTGATAAACCAATTGAGGCATCACTTGAGAATGTCGGCCGAGAGATCTGGCTGTTCCAAAAAAATAATCGTACCTGGGCGACATGTTATCGCCAGTGGGCGGCAATTCGAGAGAAAAGAAAAGAGTCTGAGAATTTCAATGACTATGAAAAATGGTGGGACCGGATCAACGAAGAAAATCAAAGTGCCGCGGAGCGAAGTGGACAAATTAAGCCACCATCTTTCAACTTCCTAGGAATGTCCACACCTTATCCTATCACTTTTTGCAAGAGGTAAGCATACAGTGTAAAATCGTGACAGGCAGATGGGGTGGGGCTTAGTTTTACTGGGAGTTGTTTAGGTAAACGTATACTGTACGAAATATCGCAGCACTGGCTACTTTGTGTCATTGCGCCGCCGTAGGAGGTGATGTATCCAGCCACTTGATAGTTGTTCTGTTGGCTTGATACAGCTCAGCCAACCCCCAGAAAAACAGCAGCCCAGTCTTCCATGCCAGGTATGACCAGTGGTTCAAAAATGTCACAAGTATTGACTTTTTGTGCTTACGGTCATTGAAACAAAAACGTTGAACTCAACACGTTGTTCTGAAGAATTGTTCTTTGCATGAGACAGCCGTTTGAAGATGGTCGAAAAATATCCAATCAAGAATTTATAGGATCACAAGGAAGAACTCGGAACTCACAAAACCCAGGAACTCACAAAACCAATTTGATACTGGAATTCCACAGGTCGTCAACGACCAAAATTTGACAAACCAAAATGTAAAAGCAGTTTTCGAATATATCATCTTCAGATCACTCAGGATCGAGTTATGAATTATGATATAACATTCGAAGGCTGGGACTAATCCGATCCCATCTGGTAATGCAGTGTAACAGCTGACTCGCTGCTCTGCTCCCCACTGTTCAAATGATATAAACAATTGAATATGCAATCCACTCGTACCACTTAGATCTATCGGAAGCTTCTCAGTTTCCAGAACTCAAGAGATTCCATTTTAGAATTTGATACGTTTCATCATGCTTCCGGAGAATCAATTATGACTTTTCATTTCTATCGTGAGCTGCGTAACCGAATACTTTTTTGCCAGAAAACTACCTGAAGTCCCGTATCTAATGAATAGCTGCTAACCGGTTGCTAGTCGATAAAAACTTCATGAATATTTTGCACTTGAATTCATAGAAATTCTATTCATCTCTGAAATGAAACTTCGTTCGATTGAATTTTAAAATCCAGTTTCTTTCCAGAACCTTTTCCACCAAATCCAGAAAGATGGTGTCCAGTTCGATCCAGTTCATTCCGCTGCGATTGCCCTGAAGCATAAGGGAAGATATTGCTTATTTCATGTTCCCTCCCCCCCCCCTCCCGAACCTTTTAAAAAAGGGTAGCAAGAAGGCACAACTGGGTCCTGAGTCAGTCCAGGATAATCTGAGTAAATTTTAAAAAACACAATGGATCTGTCTTATCTTGTGGCTTGTGTCTCGCCGTTATGTATTCTTCGCAACGCCAAAAGTAAAACAAGCCAAGTCAAGCAAACCTAACCATATTGCGGCGAGGGGCGGCGGTGATTCCGCAAAAGTTGACGACCCATGACACTCTTTCAGGAACGGCTGTTTTCTTTCACCTTCCTGAGAGAGTTTTTCCTGTTCTTTTTCAAAAAGTCATTCTCAGCGCTTGCATGACGAACCTTGGTTAAGCTTCCCCATCCAGTCCAGAGACACTGAACCAATGGAGAAACACGAACTCGATAAGTATTTTCTGTATTAAGTAATACGAGTACAGTGCGGAGCAGATAGAACCTCTGTATACCCGTCTGCCCGAGCGTGACGTGGATATGGGAATCAGTGTGCCGAAAACATAACGCACCCTTCCCAATCTTGTTACCTGTAATGACAAGAGAAGCTGAATAGCTTCGTATTCTTATGGCAATATGATTGCGCTGTTCTTTGCAGAGAGACTGTTCATTTCGGACACTGTTTCTTCCTTCTCGACATACCAGAGCTAGACCCAATCGTGATAACGTATGGACCCGATTTCTAAGGAATGGCGGTTTGGTCAGAACCTGCTTCATTAAATCGTGGACGACCGAATGTTTCGATGGATTTCAAGATACTGTAAAGCTTGCTAGGCGCATAAACCTGTGTTATCCGTATGAGTTGTTCCGATGTACTGCAGTAAACAAAAAGACCGAGTTTAGATATTTGAAAAACATTATTGCCCGAAACTGTGTCGCTTGAGTGTGTCTCACCGTAGTGATGCAAACCAGGGTCAAAGACCTGACCAGCGTATCGTGCATTGCGAAAGGTACTGCGGTTCGAGGTCTTGACGGGGCGGTCGTGTGACGTCACGTGCCATCCAGTTGGTCGATCCAGGCATCAGTCAGAATTGAGCGATGGGTTGGCCAGTCTGTATTCTTAAACTATTAGGACTTGCTTTTCTGAATTTATAATCGCAAATTCAGAATTTTCGAAACCAGTTTCACAAATTTTTGCATAACGCCAGACATCTGGGAACGCTGTTCAATCAACCACTAGAAGATTGAATCCGAGCAGTGGTGGATATGACAAAAGTTATGTGAGTGGGGTGGGGGAGCTCCGCCCTGCTTCCATTAGCGAAGCGGGAAAACATGGGGGAAGTCGTCTCATGTGGGGTGAGTCCATGGATATCGTGGAGAACCCCCCCCCCCCCCCCCCTCGCAAATCCACCACTGAATCCGAGAAAAGCAAATGGTTCGAGAAACATAGTGCATCAACTGATTTCCCCGTTGTAATCGTGACCAAGAATAGCTTCATGAACGAGAACGGCTTTATCCGCCTCGCAATTCCAACACGGACAGACGATTCTTGTCAATCTGGAGCGATTCGATGTGTAAACGGGTAAAAAATTCAACTATGTGCATGAATCAGAATCTGAACCAGGAATCAACTTTGGCGCAGGATAGTCAAGCTGGTTCTAGACGGCAAAACCACCTTGTAAACTCTCTTTAAGTCTGCGATTTTACCTTTTCCGCACCATATACAGGTCGTCATTTGGACGGCATTCAGTTTTTCAAGTGAAGAAGATAGAATATTATTTTGTGTATCTGACTGAGTTGAGATTCCGACGCGGATGAAGCCGTCTTGTGCCCGAATCTATTCTGGGTTTCATTTGGAACCGACAAAATAGTTGAATCGAGAGTTTTCTCAATATTTTTCGATTTCATGGCTTCCATCTTTGCATGGTAGGTTAGATTTGAAGATACACGTCATTCTGTGAATTTCGGTCAAACTGAAGCGATTTCAAGCTGAGAAAATCAAGTTCTGAGTAAATCAATTTGATAATAAATTAATAAAAATAAATTAATTTGACGGCTCAGTGTTTTTGCCGGCAAATAAGTTGGACAGTTGCCACCGCCCACTTGTCGAACTGCAGTACCTTTGAGAAAGCGCGATTGTTCGGCGAGTGTTCTACAAAATTCACTGTAGCAGTTTAGTGAACTGAAAAACTGTCATCATCTGAGTTAATGGTCGAAAACTGAACTGAATGTGACAGAAGGGGAAGGGGCTGGACTTTGAAGATTTCCGTTCTGACGAGCAATTTAACCTCGTGTTTATTTATCCCGGTTGAAATCCGACAGAAATGGGAAGTGAGGGTGAGTTCAGTTCACCGAACTGTTATATAGAAAAAGCTATTCAAATACCGGCTGGCGCTTCAACGCGAAACTCAGAAGTCAGAATTCAGAAAAATCAGTTCATAACAAATTCTGAACACATGACTCGGAATTCCAAACAAAATGAAAAAAATCGGACAGAAATAAATTTATTCGGAACATCTGAAAATCGGAGCTCCGATTTGGTCGCAAGGTAACCCACTGGTCAACTCTATCCAAAAGTCTTTGATAAGAAAGAACTTCATGATGTGGAGGTTTGGCGGCAGCCAGTAAGGGTTGGAAACAACGTTTATGTAAAATTTCAATTATTGGGTTCAGCTTGTTTTCGATAGTGTTCTGCCGCATTACATGATCGGCGCCCTTAACAAGCGGGATCCTGTCCATAATCCTTTTTTCATATCCACCGTCTGAATCTTGGCCGTTTCCGATGTAAGCTAGACCATCAATCGGCGAGATTGAGCACCCATTATTCTTCTTATCCGACGTGCCTTTTTGAGTTGATACTGACGTTCCACGTCAAATTTCGCCTTGTCCACATTTGCTCGGCTAGCCATCAACCGTAGATCACTACCCGGGGAATGATGTACCTGTGGAATGATCTCAATGAAGTCATGGCTTTAGGATGGAGCAGTATCTCGGAAGACACAGTTTAGTAAGGTGGTGACCGTTTCCATAGGGAAGTCTTACTTACACGGAACGATGAATAAAGTAACAGAGTAAATAATGACACATTCAACAATTTAACATACGTACTGGATTAATGCGAAACTTGCAATGAATTCGATAGAAGCATTGAAGACGATCTATACCTTCGACCCAGATATTTGTGACAGATACTGCGGCATGATGACTTTTGTGTCAGTCCGTCGCGTCATTGAAAAAGGCACAGAAACGATGGAATCCTACTTCCCGAAAAATGGAAAAACATTTGAGAGAGATGAACTATTTGAAGAGGCGAGATCATTGGATCAGTTTAAAAAGATCGCCCAGCTGGACTTGCCTGCTATAAGGAGATCGCTTTATGGATGTGCATCTGAGTGTTTGAAAAGCTATCGTTTCTCGATGTCGAAGAATAACCCTCCGTCGAGTCTAGAAAGGCGAGTATTTTTAGATGATAGCTGTGCGACACACATATGGCCCACCGTAAGATTCGAATGCAAAGCTTGTTGGAGGACCTGGTATTCAATGTCTCCGCCTTCATCTACAGAAAACTGACTGTTATTCAAAACAAGGAAAAGAAAACCAGCCGGTTCCAAAATACACGAAAATGCTCAAAGTCTTCATATACTTGAGTCAACGCCTGTATGGTCAACAGTGGAAGATCGCTCTTCTGCCGACAGATTACCCCTACGCCGGTGAGAAATGCAGTTGTTCATTAGGATATGAGCAAGGTTGGGGAGAACTCCATTGAGATGGATCAATGCTCTTCACTTCTTAACCAGCTCCGTGAAATTTGCCCGATAATTCACCTGATAAATTGACCATCACAAATTCCCAGGGTGTGGGTATTCACCCTAGAGGCGTGAATGCACTCACTTTCTTGGTACTGAATTTCTCGAGAACTGGAAGGGGGAGATATTGGTAAAAATGGACATGATGTTTTTTTGCGTCGTGACACTCATGAGCGCTCTGGAAATCGTGGTCCAATTCAGATTCCAAGAGATTTCGTGTCACGGGCCATTCTTGCTATCATATTGGCCTATTTCGAAAAACTTCATGGACAGAAAATCAGTAATGTAGTCGGTGGCTGATGGCACTTTGCGAATGGATGGCGTTTGACATCGTCATGCGTGATAATCCAAGAGATTACACGAGGGACAGTGAATGTATCCAGTTCAGAATAGCTCCATGTCAGCACTCGGAAGTGCAAGCGGTGTTATACATGACTTCCCTTGATAATCCAGCCCGGGCTAAGCAGAGATATCAAAACCTTTCTTGATGAGCTTGTTGCAGATGCATTGCGCTATCAAGCTTCCAAGCTGTACCACGTTACTTGTACCACGTGTAAAACTGGGGGTGACCATTCAGATACACCTAAGAGAAAAAATTATCTTCGGATTTTATTCCGATTTGACCTCACTGAGGTGAAGCGACTTATTTTGTAGAGGATCCGAAGCTCTACAACAAAATCCGGACAGGTTTCCTGAAAACCCATCAGGACAGCCGTGGCCCTACTTTTGGAGTAACCCAGTGAAAACATGAGATTTATAAACTGCCACCCAATGAGTATACTGTCCCCCTCTCCCGCACTTGAGCAAGGCGGTGAGCGGAGGTAAGAAATAACAAGTTCCATCCTCGCCTCGGCCCACTACATCCTGTCTGCTTGAAGCATTGCATGCTATTTCAGAGGTTTCCCCCTGATTCAACTCTCACCATGTCCGATACAGTATTGATCAGTTAAGACAACAGGAACAAAACCGTGCTCAAACTAATTTGTAAGTCATCCCGATTTATTTGATTCAGGAGATACCGTAATGACCGAATTAGAAGCCCCCCCCCCGTAATAGAAGCCCAGTCCGTAATAGAAGCCCCATTTCCGGCTGTTCCTTTGAAATAGAAGCCCCCCGGAATAGAAGCCCATGGGCTATTATAAAATGCCTGTAAAATAATACGTACGTTGAGTACGGGGGGCAAGACGCAACGTACGTTCGGGTTTGAACGATCGAATGACTTTCAATGCTGTTTATGTTTACTGTTGTTGGCCAGGGATGAGTACTGCTTTCTGTCTAAAGCGGTGCTTTTTTTTATTTCCAGAATTTACGGCCCTCAAATCTTGCCAATTCTCGAAAAAATAAATCGGGCGTTCCTCATTTCCTCCTTTATTTGAAATAACCCCCCCCCCCCGAAATTGAAGCCCAGTCCGAAATAGAAGCCCAAATCCGGGAGCTTCGAAAGAATTGTAGCCCGGGC
>JAQIWT010001274.1:0-11558 GCA_034696485.1 Isohypsibius dastychi | reverse complement strand
CGACCCCCCCCCCCCCCCCCCAGCCATAAAGAGTTTCTAGGCCACACCTTCCCTAGACTTATATGTTAAAAGGTTTGTTCAAACCTTAAACCCCCTGGCCTAGCCCACCCCCACCCCTCGTTTGGTCTGCCTCGCTACGAAAACCTGTCTTCTCCTAGCCATTAGTCATGAGCCGTAGGCGTAGGCCTATAGTGTTCCATCTCCCATCATTCTTGCTCATTTGTTGTGGTTTTTGTCAGTCTTCGTTTTCATCTCATGATTTAGGAGTGACTTTTCTCATCTTACAATTGAAATATGTCAGCCGCTTGTCTTTCTGTGGTTTTCCGGAAGATGGCTTGGATTCCGTAGTGAGAAAGAAGGAGCGTCAGTGGTGGAATCGGTGGCTGACAAGAACGCACTTATGAATGGTACTCGATGATGTTTGATTTGAAATTTCACGGGACCAGAAAAAAACAGTGAATGACTGGATTCAGAATTCGCCAGATTACCAAGACTGTAAATTTGTTCCGAGAAATTGTTCAAATATAATACAGAATCGTTCTCGGCCAACATACAGAAGCTGTCTTTTAGTATACTTCTACGCGTAAATATCTCTGAGGAGTCTAAATTCAGCTATGCGAAGCTCATGATGCCCTTCGGTCATCTTCCTGTTTGCTGTTATGAGACTGGAAGGAGAACTCTGCACATGAATAAGATAAAGCTCAGTAATCGGTTAACACAGTTAAATAATCACTTTTGAAAAATCAAGAAACAATATACCCCCAACTCCCCCGCCCCCATATTGGTTGGAAGATTGTTGCCCCCCCCCCCCCCTGGGGGTGGGAACAGAAAATTAATACGTAGCATTCAGCAAATTTGAGACATTACATGCGAGAAATACTTACCCAGTTATCAGGACAATGCATGAAGTGTCGTATTAGCGTCTATCACGGGCAACATCTCTCTCTTCACTCCAACGTCCGATAAACGTGCCGCGAACACAAAACAACGGCACCACCAATTCTGGATCATAATTCCATGCACATTGCTCAATGCAAGCTTGCCCATAAAACTTTTTTCCAGTGATGAATGAGAGCTCCAAGAGAGAGTGCATTCGAACCACGAACATCAGCTTCTGAAACTGCGTATACTGTACTGCGGCATGATACTATGGATTGCTCGGATAAATTGCCAGGCACAGAGTTTCGATTTGTGTAACTGAATCACACGTTGTCATCTGTGGTTACTGTAGTTTCTCATTGATGGACCGAGACATTCGGACCAATCGATCACCTCCGCAGTGCAGTACTTTGCCATTGACACGCACAGTTTTTCTATCCGATTAAAGCTTCCGTATTTAGAGCCGTCGTATTAGGCGACAATAATTAAAAAGAATGGCATAGCCGCCAAATCTGGTTGGGCTGCTGAGAACATTACACAATATGTACGCTTACTCTCGCACTTGTAATTCTGTATTGCGTTTTCTAATTAGTTCTCCACATCTAAGTATCATTGTTGACGAAAATCTCCCGATCAGAGTAGGGAATCTGCAGATTTGACAGAATTGCATGATTCCTGCTCTAAACGGGTGATCTCAAGCAGATATGAATAAGCTGCATTCGGTCAATAAATTCACCGCATGAACCTGGGAATTTAATTCATCACTCCACTCCACGTCAGTGTTGGAAAGAGTCTGAAGCCAACCAAGAAGTTCGGCGAAGCGTAACACTCCATCTGTCGGGGCTATACTGCTAAGCTGCGAACAAAGCATAAAGAAAAAGTTGTCAGCAGTCACTCATTTCTCGTAACATGTTCTTTCCAATTTGTTCGGACAGAATGCCCAACATCAACGATAACCTGGAAGCTACCATTGAAGCAGCAGTGCTAACCAGTAGTGAATTATAAATATACCAATAAAAAAGAATAAAGAAGATACTCCTTTTTTTAGCAAAACTTAGCAATGATGGACTCAACCGAAATAAAAAATCTGAATATTAGATCAAATATTATGGATGCTAAACTCAGCAGTACAGTGGTCAAAATTTTGTTCAGCTCCAAACCTATGTCGAAAAGATGCTTCGATTATATTGATATCTAACAATGTTTACAAACAGTCGTTGGCACGTGACCAAGGTGTATGATTTTATATTTCAGAATGGTAACAATCTGTTCAAATTGCCAAAAATACAGAGCCTCTGGTTGACGTGAGTGACACGATGGGGTTGTGTTGCAATTATTTAAGAACTCTGGCAAAGATTGACCGGCACATCTGGCACTGACAAGTCTATGGAACAATCCTTAATTGGAACTGAAATACAAGTCGTTACGTGGGGTTTTGTAGCCAGTCAAAGTGTCTGTACGAAACACCTCGGGAAATTTATTCTTCAGGATATCAGCAATGTTGCTTTCAGTATCATGATTTTCTTATAGCCTGCCATCTTAGCAGAATTGTGTGAACGATTTTGGGATTTGGTAATGGGACTGAACATCGACACAACCTTGCGATATGTGGTGGAAACATTCCTGATAATGTGGGGACCATTCCAAAGATCCTGATGTGTAAGAAGCGCTACTTATCAGAGCGGTGGATAAAACAGCAAGACTCGCAGCAACAGAGATCACGCAGTTTTCATACAACGACATGCGCGAGTAGTTTCACGGAAATTCGTGTTGATTATGAGTATGTCACTGTGGGCTAGTGCCAATACGAATGGAGACCTTCGACGTTAAATGGTGTGCGGAAGATTTCAAACTCCGTCATTTCACGGTCGGCCAAAACAGCAACATTCCAGCGCCATGTTTCTTGGCGATATTTCGGGTAACTGCATTCAATGTTACGAAGATGATACACTACTCACTTACACCGGCACATTTGGAGAGCGACAATAATTCGGCTGGTGTTTATCATGGTCCAGAACGCGAGGTCTTTCTATTTCTAAGAACAATTTCACCTTCTTTGTTCAAGTCGTTCTACGTCAGACTTGGTCATACAACAGGAGAAGCGTCGAATCTTAAATTCGAATCAGCTGTCCAACCTGATAGTGTGTTAAAGTACTATTTGTTACAGTTGCTGCAAGCTTTTTGAGACGAATGGTTGGAATGCAGGTCCTTCTTTGTAACAGAAGACTTTGGGTTACAGCGTGTTATGGACTGAGCCAAAGCTCTAGGTCACAACGCGCCCGAAACGGAACATCGTTAGGCCATACTACAAAGTGCTTCACCTCGGTCGACTGAACGAACCAAAGCAACCAACGAGAGACCAACAAAGAATATTAGAGGAGGAATGTGACGTCTTTGAGTCATTAGCTTCATTGTAATATTCTCCGTTGTCTTGGTAACTCTAGTCTCTGGGTCTTCGACTACTACTCTAGTTCAGCCTAGAGTACCTTTACTCAATTAAATGTACAACTGGCAACGTAACGTTAATATTCCGAAGGTTGCAGAATATATATTCGTAGAGAATGATTCCATAATTAGTATATTCATTCGTTTCTTTGTTGGTATCAATGTTAGATTTTTATCCTTGAATGAATCAAATACTGCTTACTTACAATACGTCAGTTATAACGTCAGTTTTTACTTCACAATTTAGGTCGACCTTGCGCTCACGGGTGTACACGGCCATTTCATTGCGCTCACGGGTGTTGCACGGGCGTTGATTGCGCTCACGGGCATTCTAAAAAATTCCTAATTATTTAGTAATTAACCGCTAAAATACTGTTGCTACGGGTGGGAAGACTTGAAAACAATCGGAAAAAT
The DNA here is from genome assembly GCA_034696485.1 of Isohypsibius dastychi. Lineage (NCBI taxonomy): Eukaryota > Metazoa > Tardigrada > Eutardigrada > Parachela > Isohypsibiidae > Isohypsibius > Isohypsibius dastychi. The sequence goes on along the minus strand of JAQIWT010001274.1, from coordinate 7,820 downwards.
CGGAAAAACCTTGTATTTTCGTTCTGACGAAATTTTATTCCTGACTTCCAGAGATACTTATCCTTGATCAAATAACTTTGTTTGTAACTTTGTTTGTTATCAGTGGATTTTTTCTTAAAGTGTTATAACTGAAGTGAGATTGGCCAACTGTGGAAAACACTATAATTCACTGAAGATAAACAAGAGTACCGTAGTTTAAGTCGAAGCCAAGGAACCTCCTCTATCTTATGTATATATATATCTGTTATAGCTATTGACAATTATCTGTCATGTTTCTAACAATAAGTTGCAGGTGAGACTGTTCTGAAATGGCTTTCTCGAAGATCTGTTGTGTAGGGAAACCTTGCAAATGGTTTCCCAAAAAAGGTTTCCCAGGGAAACCGGGAAACAGGGAAACCTTTCTGCCGGCTACAAGCGGCTACCACCAAGAAGCCAGTTCTTGTCAGAGATGTTCAGAACATTGTGACGCGAATGGAAGCCAAAACTAAGAAGGGAAAAACTGAGGGGGAAGGCTTACAGTACTACCTGAATGAATTACGCAAAGAGAAGCCAGGGACCCTGGTGTGGATAGACAACCTGGATTCTGCGACAACTCAGTGTATTGTGATCGTGACCCCTGACATGATGCGGTGTTACAAGGAATCTCCAGTTATTCTGTTCATCGACGGAACTTACAAGGTCAACCGCGAGAACTATGCGATGTACGTCCTGATGGTGCAAGACAGTAACGGGCTGGCTCAGGTTAGATTTGCACAGAACATGTTTGTTCTTTGAATTCAACGAGAGTTTAGGTGGTCGGTGTGGCCTGGATTGCATCAGAAAAAGAGGGAACTATTCGCAACTTGGTTCAGCAGTTTAAGAAGTCTCATCAAGATACTTGGCGAGACACTAGAGTAATCATGCTGGACAAAGACTTTGTTGAGATCAAGATATGCGAAGAAGAGTTTCCCGAAGCGAGAACGCTGCTTTGCATATTTCACGTTCTGAAGGCAGTCAAAACCAGGATTGCGAAAGAACCATGAAGGGTCGTCGTCCAACACCCAGAAGTGGTGGGTTGAAGCACTGGAGCTTACGACGCGCGAGTCATACCTTCTGGTTACCCCGAGCATGCTGAACGCGTATCACATCAGTGCGGCGATGTTTCTTTTGCGCCGACATGTCCAAGAAGGTGGTCTGAGTATTGGCGGCTTGGACTACCAAACTCGTCTGCAAATCGACGTGACTTCAAACAGATTCACTTCCGGTGACTCCGCCATTCAGGTTATTCACGTTCCTGATCACTGGCAATTATTGATCAGAGTTGGGAGGGAGATTCGATTTTACTGCTCTTTGGGTTATGCCATGAGCGACGAGACAAAGAGGCTTCTCGGACATCTTCTCAAGCTTCAAGAAGGGACAGAAGTTCTTGTGACCTATGTCAACTGCCAAAGACAACGTGGCCTGGACTGTGGTCTGCACGCAATAGCCATGGGGACAGCTTTTGGTTTTGGCGAGGACCCAAGCACGGTGACATTTGACCACGACGAAATGCGGCCACATCTCATGAAGTGTTTTGAAAATCGCCGACTACTGCCATTTCCGCCTGCTAACTCGAAGAAGGACGTAACTTTTACGAATGTAGCAAAAGTTGTTCCTTTCCTGGTACCAAGATTGTGGCACCAAAAAATTCCTCTATCTGAAAAGGCTGGAAAACCAGCTTCTAAACGTTCCAAAAAATAAAAAAAACGAAACACCCGTGAGCGCAGTGAACGCCCGTGAAACACCCGTGAGCGCAGTCAACACCCGTGCAACACCCGTGAGCGCAGTGATTATGTTATATTAATGCTTCAACTGGTCCATCTCTTCGAATAATTCATCAAACTCACGTCATATGCTTCTTCCGGACCCAAAGAGCCGCTCCGGTTTCGGTTACGATTCAAGTCTGCTTTGCTACAGCCAAGGAGGTCAGAGCGGCATGATCTATCCGGTAACTCCGAACGAAGCTGGAATCCTTCAGATGGCAGCTGCCAGTTATCCTCATCAACTATGCTATCCATCCCACTGAACGGCGTCTCGGCTTCTTCGAAAACCGCTTGCTCGTTGAACAAAAAGTCCACAGTATTGGAAGTCGGGGGTTCTAGTCCCATAGAGTTTGGTTCTTTGGTTATCAAATTACGAGCGACTCGCTGGAAAATCGGCTCAGCAACTTCCGGCTGGTTCGGACCGTCTTCACTTCTGTTCAACATCAGCGCATCATCTCTTCTCATATCTAAAAACCAAATCAAAACGTCACCATTTAAATTTAAAACACCGGGAAATTTTTGAAATTCAACAAATATTAGAATATTCACCGGCAAATCGTGTGTGGAGCGATCTCGGTTCTCCAGATGGATGAGCTGACTTCAGCCGGTTTTCAGAGCCAGAATACAGCGCAGCAACAATACGCCACACTTGAGCAACCTGACTGCGTCCGACGTTGTCAGCGACCATCGCGTTATGCCGACACAACTCGGAAATCGGATGACCGTAGAGAAGATATTCGCGAGCACAAGTCACAAACCAGTCCATTGAAAGCATCTGAAAACACCACGAACATCAAATTTAGCCCAAAACTTTTTTAAATAAATATGTCTTCTCGCGAATACTTCAGTATTTTAAAATAATTCTGTAAAAGTAAATTATGTGATAACAAAATCGGCATTGTACCTTTAATTCGTCATGTGCATAAACACTCAGTCTGCTATTAGCGTTAAGTAAGAACTCCTCCGCCGGATTCTTTCGAACAGGCTGCGAACCTCCGCTTTTCAACGGGTCAATCTTGCTCCCATTTCCGGTAATAATTCTTTTGTTACAAGCTTGAGCAATATCACCGTAACATCCAACAGCCAGTCCCACAGGGTTCACATTATCAGCCGGTCTCTTCGCATCCTGAAAAACCCAATATTTCGAAAACAAACAAAAACTAAAAACGGTGACCTTTACCTGAAACGAAAACTGGCTGAGGAATCCGTCCTTTGATCCGGCTAAGATGACATGCGGATCCTGACGCCAGATCAACGACGTCACCAAATCCGTGTGTTTTTCGAACGAAGCAAACGGAATATACGGTCTTCTCAAATCCCAAATGCTGATACTGAAGTCCGTGATTAATGCTGTGCTAGCCATATGATAACGTCGGTCTGGCCGCCAAGCAATGGTGCCCATCGGCGCTACTGCCGGAACCATATATTCCAGCGATGGATTTTTGTTATCCGTGGTGTTCCACACTTTAATGCATTTATCCCGACCACAGGTTGCGATTAACGATCGGTCTGTTGGATGGAAATGGGACTGGAATACTGGACCGGTATGGCAGGTGAATTCCCGCTCACATACATCCGCTTTCTATAAATTCCACGAATTTTGATCACCGGAAACAATTGAAGTTAGAAGACGTACTCGCATATCGAAAAACTGGACGTTTCCATTTTCGAGACAAACCGCAAACTGGAAGTACTGGTGTGGACTGAAACGGACATCGCGGACCGATTCTTCACTGAAACAGAAAACGCCGGTAGCACAACAAAACTTCATGTGTTCTAAAACTCTGTGTGATAAAAATATGGAACTCACCATCGATAAACCATCGACGGATCCTTTTTGCGTAAATCGAACAAAATCGCAGAAGCATCCTGAGATCCGCTCAGAAGAATATGAGCTTCCTTGGAATGAAAACATACCCTGAAAAAGAAACTTATTACTCCGTGAACTGCTTTCAATGGAAACAAAAAACCTGTTTGCTGTCCTTCGATGCTCGGAAAAAACAATTTCTGTGAAACGAAGAAATAAGACGAAAACCTAAATAAAGTATGTCATTTCAGATTTCGAATACAAACCTTGTTTAACGCGAGAAGTCATTGACAAATTCCAGATACATATCGCACCCGTCGTTGTGGCGGATGCCAGAATGTTTTCTGCAAATCAAGCGAGAGATGCCGAAAAAAGTCGGACGGGAAGATCGGAAAATTCACACCTTCCACCGGATTCCACGCCACGTCCGTGCATGCACAATTCAGGCTCTTCGCAAATCGTAAACTCTCCCGTTCCATGAACTTGTCATTTTCGATGCTGAATATCCGGAGTACTGGAATAATTACAAATCAATCAGAGCACGTCTCATCGCGAGGTTCCGACCTACAATTCCTTCCTGCTGCAACAACTTGATCACCATCCCTGTTCACAGCTCTACAAGGAACAAAGTTGACTACCCAAGTACCGAAAATCTTCAGATGTAATTTACAAGGCTTTGATGGGGCTTTCCAGGTTAAAAGAGAAGCAAGAAGATGGCCGTCCATCAGCTGACGATCCCATGTTTCAGCTCAAACGAATCAACTCATCAAAAGATCATCCACTACCAGTTTTCGTTCCAGAAACAGCCAGCGTTTTCCGGATTTTGGTGAGTCAACACGCAATGATAATGCATCGTTTCTCCCAGTTTAGCACGGCAGGAAAGATGGTGATGGAAAGGTAATCCGTTCACTCAACAAATCATGTCAAAAAACCACAACATTCCGGCCACCTGTGTATCAGGGGTGAAGAGGCAACCGCCCTTACGAGCACAAGGGGTACACGGGATGTGGTACCATCCATTTTTGTGGAAATCCACTTCACATTCGCAAGATCTTTGACGCCAAAAAAACGGACATTGACCAGAATTTTATTTCAATACCACATCAGTAAAACAACCAAATTCCCAGATAAATTGATGCTATTCAAGTGCACAATCCACAGAGTACAGGGTCTCGCGGCACCAAACAGGAAACGACTATAAAACACTGCATGGAAGAGAGGAACAAACCAGGAGATTCAAAGTTTGGCCAACATCAAGCTAATCAGAATCGACATTCCAGCGACTCCGAAAGTCATCTTTCCAAGGCTTCCAGCGGCATTGCACGAGTCTCGATTGCAGTTGCAGATGACGGTCTTCACACCATTCACATCTAAACAAACAAAAAGGTCAACGAGATTCTACTTGAACGAGGCTCAAAATAAAGCTCAATGACAAACATTTCATAAAAACAACACGTACCGTGTTCCTGGCAATTGTTATCTCCGATGTCCGAGGCCCCAGTTCCAGTAAATCGGCCACAGTCACGAGTGTACGTCTCAACTAAGAAACCAAAAATATCTCAAACCGGAAGTTGAAAAGCACTGATTCAACTCACCATTTCCAACCATGCCCTTGGTTTTGTAGCAGATATTAGTGTTCACACCGCAGTCCTTCAAATATCCAGCAGCGGGAAGGTTACAATCTGCCTGTGCAGGAGTCCCGGATGAACTGCATGAAAAACATCGAATCGCCGTCGCCACACCTGAAGACAAAAAAGCAAGATGACCTTTTTGAAATCATCTAGGACCCGGAAGTGAAAATTTTCGAACGTTGAAGAGGTCACATCTGCATGAAATTGCATTGGATTCAAAAACTCACCGAGGCAGGCCAGGATGACCACGGCAAGTAAGATAAAGCTGCGACTCATTTTTGGAGGAAGACGGAAATAATATTCAGGTTCGAGCTGACGAGCTGGAAGATTTCAATCGGAAGTTTGAGGATCGAGGCACTTGGAGAATCGAGAAATGGCGGAATTGCAGGACAGCGGAAAATACTGGCGAGGAAGTTTGAAATGCAAATGAAGCGCATCAAAGTAAAGTTACGCTTGAGGGGCGGAGTGATGTGGATTAGTGCGATGTGGAAAGCTCCCGAATGCCGCCTCTTGGGAAAATACCGGCTTACTCGTCAAGCAAGCGATCAAGACTGGACGCTCTGGCCTCAGGGGGTGAGTGAACGGGACTGGGACGCGCACAGTCACCCATCACAGGAGCAGTAAAATGCGACCAAGCATAAAGAGGAGAAGCCTTTGGAGAGTTGTTTCCGGTTGCCTCTATTTAATTTCTTAGCTATTTCAGTGTTTTAGCTCGAAAAATTCAGAACAGAAAAAGTTAAAGGTCATTTTTTCAGTTTTGATTATCCGCTCGGTAATATCGTTTGGAATTACATTATCAAGTAAAACTTCGTAATATTTGTCACGAAGTGGCTTCGTTCAACATAGATCGATGAAAATATTGATGTTGAGTCATTGGAGCTTGAGAAATAAACAAATACGCGCTCTGCCTTTTACGCAGCCAGTTTAAGGCGAATTTGATTGGCAGGGACAACATCGGTTTGCTGACCGATCTACGTGCGGTGAATATCGAAAATAGTGGAACAGGAACCGAAGAGACAACACGACAAAAATAAACCGGTTGAAGTTTGCGGCGTGATATCTGAGTATTAAGCTCTTGATTTCGCGGTGGGTTATCATGGATGAATATATTCAAATATGGCTGACCTACCGATTCCGTGGGCATTTGTGCACAAATATACAAACCGGAAAATCGGGTATACAGTGTACGTGTACTAGACCCTGCTTTACTTGATGTGCATTTCATTCTATTCGGGCAGGCATTGTTTGCATGACAAAATCGATCGTGGCGTAGAACAACAAATTGTGCAGGCTTCCATCTCATCTAACTGGAAATGCCGAGTCCCTAGAGAGTACAAGTTCAGTTTGGCGTTAAAATTAAAACTACAATAAGAAAGTGTTAACTGAGAAGAAGTCGGAAAATCAGACGCAAGCAAAACTGAGTTTCCGACAAAACAAGGTAAGGTAGTGGCGCACTCTCGAACAACACATATTTTGACTTGTGACCTTTTACATTTGTTGCAAATTTTGCGGGTACTATCGCTACCAGTCACTGGTAACCTAATTACTCTTCCTCCCTCCAGATCGGAGGACCATCTCGAAAACGCCGTGTTAAAAACTGCTTTCACATTTAGAATGTGTTCGCAGATTTGTTTTATGTTTTTCTGAATAATTTTTCTGGTGTTTAATGGGGAATTGGAAGCCTTTTCAAAGAGCCTTGACGGAAACAGCATGCGGCTTCTTACTTCGCAGGGGTTTATTCATGTTATGGGACAGATCGGTTTTAACCTGTGAAACTGTTCGGTCATAGAGTCAAACATGACCGAAAAATTAAATTCTTTGAAAATCCGAGGGTTTTGCACGAGTTACCGGCAAATTTTATTTCTTTAGATTGAGTAACGAATACAGCTACCGTGAACCTGGTAGCTGTGTGTGATACATCCGCTTCGCTCATGAAACAGTCATCATTGTGCCGCTTCGCTCGACAACCAAAACATGGTCCTCCAAAAATTTCCATTTTGTCCTTATTCTTCGATCATTCGTTTTGCTTTGTATTATTCAAGTGTTTTCACAGTTGTTACTTTCACATTGCGAAGCTATTACTGAACTGAACGATCTGTTGACATCAGCTTGAATTTTATCGGTTCGAGGAAAAAGCGTTCTGGATTGAATCGACGTTTGACTCCAACGCACAAATTTGAAGCTCTTCCCGCGAAGTTCGGAGGAGGCCAAAAGATTGGGATCTGCGTTGCAGTGGAAACTTCACTTTCGAGGCTTGGTAATCAAAATCTGATTCCTTGGGTGCATTCACATCGGTAATCGTTAAAGTGGATATTGTTCATTTTCTTGAGCGTTTATCATAAATCAGGAAGACTCTGGTAAGCCATTCCATTTCTGATTCCTAGACTTCGTTCTTTCATATAGACTGCATGATACAAAATGTTTCGAAACAGGAACAGTTTTTGCATGGCCAGTTACCCGTTGAACAATTAGCCATCAAACCCACAGATCAGTTTGACGGAAGAAGATGACACATGTTTTGTTCTCAGGTACTTCTCCGTTCCTACGGATGTGAGATGATGGGACTGGTGAAACCAGAAGATGCTAACGGAGTACCATCAG
>JAQIWT010001273.1:0-11562 GCA_034696485.1 Isohypsibius dastychi | reverse complement strand
AGTCTGATGACTCCACAGTTTGTGGTCAATATTGCATGTTTTTCGTTCTGCTCCGATCACACGGCGTGACTTATGAGAAGATCATGACAGCATCAGGCGGCAACAAAATTTTAAATGACAAACTAGTTTGCGAGTTTATAAATAAATATTTCCGTTTTATGAACAACGACCCACGACAGAGAATTTCTGATTCAGCAACTACAAAAATATGGATAAATCAACCATACAAAAAACAGTGACACTTATTACCTGGATTACTCTAGTTCTGACGAGCATCGTTTTCTTCATCACGGAAACTATACTACAATTCAAAATTTTACAAAAAAACTGTACTGTGTCTGAGCGAACTTTGCCGTTTGACTTTTTATTAAAAACGATTTTCAGAAATGATTCCACAATTAGTAGCGCGTTATAAGATGAACAGAACTTTACTACTTAACCTGAAGGAGATAAGCTGGGCCATAGGATGTGAACCAGTTTGCATTCACAATTTCACGGCAAATGAATTATCTAGCACACCAATTATTCAGTTTGATCGACATTATCTCACCGGACGCTTCTCAGCAGAGAGCCTCAACTTGACCGTGGAAAAATTCAGGAATCATTTACAGCGGTGCACCAAGTGCAGTTCATTAAGAACAGTCTTGACAGCGGGCACGAAAACTGTCTTGAAAAAATGTTGTGATTGTGGGTTGATCAAATTTGATTTTGACGTTGCGTTTATGAAGCAGAGCGATCTTGGTGCAATTGTTCGAAGTTTACGTAACAAATAATTTAGTGTAATCCATGATTTCTCAACTATATAAAGCTGTGTATATAAACACTTCGCACGCATCACAAAAATGAAGTTAAACACAGATTTTGATTTGAAATGCACAGAGAAAAACATTTGTTCCACCAGTGCTGCTCAGATGGCTTTGATATTTGAACGATCAACAGCTCTAAGAAATTTTTTGGCTGATCAGAATAACTCCGGATTTGTTGCCGGTTGCGAAGAACTGGTATTACAAATGAGCGTCGATAATGCAATTCGCGAAGAGTGCATGATAGACACGGAGCATGTCACATGCTTACGAGAACAAACAAAAATTACAAACTTCAAAAATGCCAGTATCTTTTGGTTTAAGCAAGAATTTACAATCACTCCAGAGACAATATGTCAAATCAATGATGACATTTTGCGAGGTTTGTCACAGGATGCTGGTCGCTACAGGAAGCACCAATGCAAACCTGCTGGAAGTATTCCATGGTTGACCTACAGCCACTACCGTTTGGTAGAAAAAGAACTTGCCGAACTTTGTGACTCATTGAATGGTTCTCTTCGCTACAGTGACCAATATTTGAGTCAAGATACACTGGAGGATACTAGTAAAACAGTGGCTTCCTTCAGTTCATTATTCTTGAGGATCCATCCATTTGCTAATGGAAATGGTCGAACTGCTCGAATTCTGATCAGCATGTTGTTGAGAGAATTCACTATTTTCCCTATCAACCAGCGGTTCGGGAGAGACAGTTATATTTCCACCTTGGAGGATGCACAGTTTGACCCAAGCGGCAGTACGAAGAACTTGGCAAAACTACTCCTGGAAAGCGTTTATTCATCAGTTTTGTTCTCTGCGTTCTGTATCGACTTGTGAATTTAGTGAGACCTGTGTAAAACAAAATGGCGGATTTGGCGTCGGGGGTTTAGAAGTGCGGGGGTTATGAATTGCGGGAGGGGGCAAAACAAAATGGCGGACTTGGCGTCCTGGAAGACAAAATGGCGTCGGGGGTTGGAAATGACCGGGGGTTATCAATGGCGGGGTGGACCAATCAGCAGGGGGGGGGGCACAACGAAATGGCGGACTTGGCGTCCTTACTGAAAAGGGGCGGGCCTACATGCAGGTGGTCTGGCATTTCAGTGGATCCACACCCCTTCACTGAAATGCCAGACTACCATGTTCTCTTCTGAAAGGGAATCTAAAAACCAGTAAAATAGCCGAGACAAAAATGTCATGGGTATTTTCGATATTCATGTATTCAGAATAATCTCTATTCAGCGGGGAATTATTCGGAAGCGGGCACTGAAAAGCCGCTTTCGCCGCTATCCAGATATTCCGCCGCTCTCCGCCCGCTGTTTAGTTTGGCCGCTGCCATGAAAAAAGCGGGAAAAAGCAGCAGCGGCGGAAAAAGCGGGGAATTTTGTCCGCAAAAAAGTTCCGCTATATTAGCGGTACAAGTCTGCCGGAAAGTAGTCAAGGGGTCTTTTGTCTGGTGCAGATTAGCAATGTGATCGGCAGAATTACTGTTTGTTCATGTTCAAATTGAAGGTCTTTATTCTGTACATCCCGTAATTAAGCGGTTCAAAGCGAGGGTGATTAATCGAATCGAACCACTTTTCAGCATGTACGTCTCCGCCAAGATTTATCGTACACTCCTCATAAACTCAACATGGTGTTTTATATGAGGTGGTGTACGATAAATATTGGCGGAGACGTATTCAGTTGTTGAAATAAAGTTCTGTCTTGCATTAGTTACTTACAACAGTGGAAAGCGTTTCCGCTTCCGCCTCGCTAATGGAAGCGAAGCGGACCTCCCCCTCTTTGGAACTTCGGTCCACCACTGGTTGCGACAGAGAGATCTCTATATTAAAGTTCCAGCGTCTGTCAGTGTGTATGTCACACTGATTGTTTTGAGTAGTTGGCTTTTGCGCAACTGCAAACACATGTTCCTCCGCTCCACGTTGAACGTGCAACGTTGATTGACTGATTGATTGATTTGTGCATCTACTGCAACAGCGAGACCCGGTCACTTTCTCAACAAACTTTGGCCTGACTCCCGAACATACTACCGGTAGAGAAACCCATCTCATGGGCTTCCGGTTTGCCTTACAATCCGCAGGTTTCCCCACCCCCTGAACAATCCGAAGGATTCCCCCTTTCGTTGTAATACCTGACAACCCGAAGGTTTTCCCCCTTCCGGTGGAATACCTCACAATCCGAAGGATTCCCCCCTCCCGGTGGAACACCTTAAAACCCGAAGGGTTCCCCTCTTCCGGAGAAACATATGACAATCCAAAGGATATCCCCCTTCCAGTGGAATACCTCACAATCCGAAGGGTTCCCCCTTTCGGTTGAACACCTAACAATCCGAAGTGTTGGAAGAAATATGCTGCAATTTCAAACTAGTTGAGTTGATGTATTCCGCTAAGCTGTATGTGCGGCAAGATAAACATACAGAACTTTCCATGCTTTGCAAAAATTTCTGCTTTTCACCTGTGGTTCGTAGCAAGAACTTCGCGAGCGTTTTTGGAGCTGTTAAAAGTTTTATGCAAATCCGTGAAAAATTATCGTCCTTGGGATGCTAAAACAGCACTGCTACATGTACCGTACGGCATTGAATGCGACGGGTGGACGTCATGCCAAGTGGAGGGGGGTGGGGGACGAAAGAAGAGTCTGGATTCTGGAATGCACTCTGATTTCAAAGCGGGCCTTTTCTGTCAGTTCGCGATTTTGCTTACATATATGCCAATCTTTTGCTGATCATCCTTTGGAGCCAAAGAATTTTCGATTTGCTGTGTTTGAGATAGTCATTGGTTTGGTGGTTCCCTAGTTGAATTGAAGGTATAGAACGGACTGGGAGTACAGCAGCCAGAGTTTGCTTGTTGTGACATTAATTTGGAAATTGGAATCTAATTTGTGATGTTGACGTTTTCAGACTCGTGAGCGAAGACATGGCATCAACTTCCACTTCTCCTGTGAACAACGATGGTGTACGTTATTGTCAGACGCTGGATTTGGTCATTGAAAATTTTCACAAGACTCAGAAACAAGTCGACATGAGTTTCCAAGTCTCTGCGTGCAATGAAGAGCTGAAACCTTATGGCGAGGAAATGAGGCGATCGCGCTGGATATTGAAGGTTGCTCGACGGGAAGAGCAGTCAGGGACGAAGGTTAAATATATGTCTGCATTCCTGGCGCTTTTGGGAAATGGCAACATCGAACTGATGGCTGAGAAAACGGTATTCAGGTATATGAATTCTTCCTCACTCACTCGAACCCAAATCACCAGTTTGAAAATTGGCGAAATATTTTATAACTTGGAAGAAACTCTTCTGGCACAGATTTTGCTCTTTGTGTGAGTCAGACAGCAGTTTTTCCGGAATCTCAGTTGTGAGTGATGTTTTTCCTCGTTCTTCCTTGTTCTTCCTTGGATGTCTGGATATTAATTACTATGGTAATCGAAGAGTCTTGAAAACGATAGTAGATCTTTGGAATAGATACAGATCATTTTGTTCCAGAAAACCAACACCTCTAGTTTGTGGAAAGCTATTGTGTTGTTTCCACCCGGATATTTAAAAATCAATTTCTTATACAGTAGAGAAACCTTCAAAAGTCTTGAAACCCATTTATTTTTATTCAATCGATGCCCAAAATTTCCGAATGACAAGTGGATGATTTTCAAACTTGTTGAGTTGATGTCTTTTCCGGTTTTTTGTTGTTGTGCTGGATTTTGATTAGAATACTCCACGTCTGTTTCCGTCTTATGCTGCAAGAATTCCATAAATGGTGTACTGGGCTGTTCCAGTTAATAAATTAACATATGTCACTGACTGTTTCTACGATCTACAGAATCGTCGGCAAAGATGGAGAGTCACTTTCCTACGATGACATGGTAGCGACCAGCTTCAAGGGAGCGGATGTCAAACAACGACAACTTGGCCTGACGGATTATAAGCGCATTTGTCAGACTCCTTTACGCGATTTGATTCAGCCATGCGGACGATATACGCCTCAAGATTGCCTTCACGTTCGTGCAGAAATCATCTTTACCGTCATTTCCGGTGGAACTCCACCTGCCAGAAAGGAGCCGACTCATCTGCTGGTAATGCCCGATTCACTTGGGCCGGCTGCGGATGAACATATTATGAAATCTTCCGATGGTCGTCGTTTCCGAGTTAAGAAGCATCTCCTGACTGGGATTCCATACTTCGATGGAATTGTGAAAACCATCAAAAATCCGAGTGAAGGAATCACTCTTGGCCACGACGGAGAAACTCTGGAGTTCGTTTTCGAATCGTTGAAAGCGAAACGCGTGATGAACCTGGAGATGAGCAAGAAGGTGCTGATCGCCGCCAATTCGTTCGGGCTGAAGGAACTTCAAACGGAAGCCATAAACCAGCTCATCCCCGATCGGTCCATAGAAAAAGTAGCAGACGCATTCGACTTTGCTACGGAGAACAACATACAATGTCTGCGTTCTCGAATAGCGGTGCTCGGTTGTTCGTTGCGGGACAGCATCACCGGGGCGAATGCAGCAAAAGCACTTGTGCTCTCTGTCAAGATCCCTAATCTAATCCTCCGAAAGAGAGCGTTGGATGTCATTGCTGGGGAGTTTACGAATCTCTATCTTGCGGGTGGCTTTGAGGAGATCGCGTCGATTCCTGGTTTAGCTGCGGAAGTTAGAACTGCAGTTGCAAACCGCAGTGTAGCGGAAAAGAATGATGATACTCAGAACGGAGCTCCTGCAAAGAGAGCCAAGACCAGTTCTTGAATAAGGAGATGGAAGTTTGTGTTAAAAAAATCATTGTGGTCTTCGATTCAACATTGTTATTTCCTGCTTTCAACTAGGTAATTTCGACAGATTTGTTTTTGTTCTGCATTCAGTCGCCTTGGAATCATATAATATCAAACTGTTCCTCTCTTTATAATTGGATCTTATTTTGTTTTACGCGAGAGATCTGCTTCAAGTATGTTTGTAAACCGTGTCCGTAACGGGGTCGACCCTGTTCTGTTTTGCCGATGAAATGAGCAAAACTGTTGAACGCGGACCGGAATGGGTAAATCAAGAGTATGGGAATTATAGTTGACTAGACGAAATGTTTTCTTTCCCGGAATAAATGCTGGTTAGAAGATCGTACTGTATCAACTTATTCAACGTACCGGCAACTTTACTGGGTAATTTCGAACCGAAGCAAATCGAGATATTGTTTAAACTTCGCGAACTGGTTGGGTTGCTAAGGACATTATACAGCATGCTAGCTCTCGCACCTGACAGTCTATGTATAGTTCATCTTCTAAATCATTTTTCACTCATGAGTACCGATGTCACCGAAAATCTCCCGATCAAAGTGGGAAATCTGCAGATCTGACAAACTGCATAATTCCCGCTCCAAACGGGTGATCGCTAGTAGACGGTCGAGTCATTCATGGTACTGAGCTTAAAAGATTGTGTCGAATATTGTGTAGAATCCAAGCCCTCAAACGTGGTCATGTGAAATATGACAAATGCTTTCATAACAGGCAACTGAAATTAACTGACAAGGATATTTTCTTAAACTTGTTTCCGCTAGTGAATTCTGGATTCCTGCTCGATCTTTCAAGAATTCATCGCACATCAGTACAAGAACAAACAACGGCTCGCAGAAACCCTGCGCTGAAACATCTTACCGGCTTGCTGAAGACATCCCGGAGACCGATAAGGCTCATTTCGGCAACTCTACAACTCCGAAGAGAAAACACTGAGTGTATTCATAAAAGGCTGACGGAAACATTCAACGCAAGTATCTTGCCGAAGCAAATTATTACGAAGCAAGATATTCCATATGGGGTCCAAAAACTTGGTATGCGTCGACGGACAGCGAACATGAACATGAAAGACAGTTCCAAATGATGTGGGAGAGAGATGCTGCGATCTGCGTTACGCGAGTCATTTTTCTTGGCTACATAGGCTACATTTTTTGAAGCTACATCAGGTTTGAACGAAGTGAAATGGGCTGAAGGCTTGTTCAGCCAGCCAGAAACATGATTCTATAATGCAAGGAATCACGGAGCCAAACAAGTGCGCGATGCACGAGCAAACTCGCTGCGAACAAGAAAACGTTTTGAAATCGTGATAATCTGAATGCTTGACTCATTTTTATGACCAAAACTATTCTGTTTGTCAGTCGTTGCGGTTAATCGGTTGAGCTGACCTCCACCTTTGGAAATTCTCCATCATTCAAAAGTAGATATTACTGCGGCATTAGCGATGTTTGAGACATTCACTAACATGTACGGACAGTCCACAGTGCCCTACATGGACCAAGCAGCGTTTTCAGAAGCATACCCAGAGCAGCTGCCGAAGAGTGGGGTACGCTTTCCAGTTCTACCGATGGAATTGAAAAGGCTTGGAGATTACCGACACGATTAAGCTTTGAAAGTGCCACAGAACAGGTTCGTCAGAGGTTTGGCAAATTCAGAATTCATTCAATTACTATCGAGAGGGTGCGTGAGCATAAGATCAGACACTGGTCTTTTGGAGCAAAATTTTTTGCCGATTATCATAATCCTGGCGTACTGGCCATATTTCTGACCCTTCTATCAGCTCAGAAGGAATTGAGCCATCCACCCGAACAAAGATAATGATGAAACAGACTTCGGATGTATTTTTGAAGAAAAAGAAGCGGCTTTCCTGAAGTG
The DNA here is from genome assembly GCA_034696485.1 of Isohypsibius dastychi. Classification (NCBI taxonomy): domain Eukaryota; kingdom Metazoa; phylum Tardigrada; class Eutardigrada; order Parachela; family Isohypsibiidae; genus Isohypsibius; species Isohypsibius dastychi. The sequence goes on along the minus strand of JAQIWT010001273.1, from coordinate 4,123 downwards.
CGTTATGGTTTCGGTTGAATCGAATTCGGAAGTCGCTGGAATTATGGCCAGTGTTTCACGGCAGTTCAAAGCAACAGAACTTCGCGAAGAGTACGAAACTATGATAAGGCGGTTGGAATTCAATGAGAAAAGAACACGATTGCGGCTGGCACGGTAATACTATATTACTTATCGGTATCTAAGGTACGGTATAAAGACATTCGTCAAGCAAAACTGCATCGAAATTGGAAACGTCCGCGGGATTCGGAGAGTATAACGGAATGTTCGGGATCTCCCGAAACAAAATCGTCAACTAATTTCTGGTGGTTTCAGCATAATAATCGTGGCACTTCTTTCATTTGTGAGGTAGAAACGAAAACCAACTTTCGTTTCGTCATTTTGAAAAATTGCCCAAAATTGACCTAGTGAAATTTTGCGGTAGTTTAAAGTTTAAACCAGGTTAGAAATGAAATCGACAGTGATTTCCAAGCACTTGTGTAAAATCCTACTTAACTATAGCCGAGATTCGTATAGTCGACAGTGATTCTTTAGGAGGTTCTCGATTTTCTAGATGATCTCCCATTTGAGTTAAAAAGCTGCGTCACAGAAATAACATATTTGTTCAAAACAGCAGATTCGGATTCAGATTCAGGTCTCACAGTTCAGATGCTATGCTGTCCGGTGCAGCTGAACGACACAAGATTCAACCGTGAGTTTCGCGTGGAAAAATGAGTAATCTAGCTTTTACAAAGAAAGAAATGACTATTATATTACAGCTCAAAATTCAGCCATTGGTACGGTGGAGATATACTGCTCAAGAGCTCCCTTCGGCTACTGGTTGGAAATGCAGCTCCTCTTTTTGTTCGGCGGACCAATGGGGTTCCGATGGTGTCTATGCCCTAACAAGTGGGTGCTCATAGCATCCACCTAGGACTCCTTTGCATACGCTATGGATTTCGCCGAGAAAAAATCGAACGAAATTGCTTACTATTTTGCGTACAACGACTTTCGCAACTGGCTGGAAACCGTGGCAGGGGCCAGCCAGTTGCGGTCGGATTTCTAGCCAATGATAAAGACTTCAACGACCGTTTCTCCTTCGAAAGTTTCGAAGAGATGCTAGAGGAATGGAACCGAGTTGGGAAATTGAAATGGAACGAAATTTACAACCTTTTCTTTCTCAGTGTATGACAAAAACATTCCTGGCCAAATTTGCTGAACCAAGCGGTCAGCCAAGAGCGTGGCCCAAGTTTCTGCTCGAGTTTTCAAAATTAAGAGAAACGGTTGTGCCAATAACAAAAGGTTGTTGGAGAAATTTTGATTATTTTGCGTCCCAAAAATGGAAGAGGGTAATTTCTCGATATGAATTGATTCTTTCACAAAATTTAACAAGAGCAATGCGGCCCACTTTTTTGCGTTTAAGCACGAGAGAAATTTTCCAGCTTCCCACTTCTCACTGCTTGCAATTCTGATATGTCATACTGTAAAAGTGCTGTTAAATCACAAACTCACCGATCTTTTCTTTGCAACCCGGTTCCGCAGTTCTAGTGGCCAGGACTCGGGCCTGACACTCTTCCACAAATCTCAAATACCAGTTGGAACCGAAACTCACCATACCTTTCCGTGACCAAAAAATGAAGCGATGAAATTGTTGACAAGAGATAAATATAACTACTATGGTTGCTCCATCTTTCAACCGAAGCACAATTGTGCCCCTCTCCGCACGAGGACAAATTTGAAAGTACAACTGGCTGGAAGACAAACAAAAATCCAAGTTTAACCTGAATGGTTGTGAAGGCATTCGGCAATGCCGTCACCGGATCGAAAATAGGATGACTCTCCGTTTTGCGGAAGGTTGTATCCAAGTAGCAACGTATTGTTTTCTTCCTTTCCGGGTAATGGCTTGGATATAACCGAAGGTTCAGGATCGAGATGTCTACGCTCAACTCCTCTGTCAGTTTGCATTTAAAAAATCAAACAAAAATATCATAAAAAACTAGAACAAAATTCATCGGGGCTATAGATCTTCGTTTTTTGATTTGTCGCAGTTTTGAATTTAGAGAGAATTTCAAAGTACAAGTGAAGACGATGCAAGCGGGTTCCTTTTGAACACGGTAACCTTGAAACCTAGACAACAATCCATAGCAGAATTAAATGTTCGAAATGAATGTTTGTTTATTTTCTCTCGCATTTTGGAATAACCTTCCGCAATACGTCACCCGAGCATCTGGCCGGGGGACGCCCGAAGGTATTTCATGGCAAATTCGCATGTGTTTCGATTGTGGAGTGAATTTAGTAAGTACTGCGCCAAGCGAACTGGCTGAGTTGCCACAGAGACTGCATGGGAATTACAGCACTTGTTATTTTGCGTTCTTAAATTCGTTCTCCTTACATGAGTATTGTTGTCACCGAAGATCTCCCGATCAGAGTGGGGGATCCGCAGATTTACTAAACTGCGCGATTCCCGCTGCAAACGGGTGATCTCCAATAGATATTTCAAGGCAGTTGTTTGTTGTACATATACCTTTTCAATCGAATTTAAAATGACAGTACTTATGAGAGTTGCTTGGGTATCCCGAAGAGGATAACACATGGGAGCCTGAGGGCTACCTCAACAGAGCTGTGCTTAAAGAAATCGAGTTCCTGAATGTGCTGCCAACAAAACGACCAAATTTTTTACAGAGAAAAACCAGATGTTTCGTTTTTCCACACATGTTTTGTCAAAATACCTCGGCGCCCTGAGTTAAAATCACACGGCAGAAAAGTTTTTTCAAAACCGCGAAATTAAATACAAGATACGTTAGTTTTGAAGCATGACGATTACCAAAATACCAATTTCAATTACGAGTACATCCTCCGAGGGTCGTCACATTGTTTCCTGGAAAATTGCTATTTATTGCAGAAGCTAGCATCCTTTGCTCGACTAATCAGCGAAGCTGGATTGAAAACCTTTTATATTCGCGGATGCGAACCACTCGTGAACTGGTCACAAAACTAGAATCTCTTGCCCTTGGCAAGATAGGAAAACTCAAACACGTAGCACCAGCCAGAGACGATAATTTCGTGGTTCAGTGTAAGTTGTACCGGATCGATCAAAACGAAACATTCCTTTTTCCAATAAATCAACAGACTCTCGCTCCAAGGTGAAAAAAAATCATATTATCAAAACATGGATGGCCAGCCAAGTCAGTCTCAAAGGCGGCTGATACGACGTCACTGTTGATGGAACCGTATGGCGGAAGACGTGCAACATGGAAGAACAAAATCAGCGGAGCTGGAAATGCAGTTGGGTCTACCTCAAAGGTAAGTGGGAGTGACGAATTATAACGTTATGCAAGATTTCTATACGTAAACAAGCCGTGTTAGTCACTTTGCTCTAATCAAGATGCAGACCTGATTATTTTCAACTACATGAAAGCGATGGACAATAGCAAGAAAATATGTCTCCAGAAGACAAACATCGTGAGCAACTACAAATGGATCTCAAAACACAAGAGAAGTGCCTGGAGGAGGAAAGGAAACTGCGCGAGGAATGCGAGACTAAGATCAGAAAGTTGGAATTGAATGAGAAACCTTCGGGCGTCCCCAGGCCAGATGATCGTGGGACAGATTGCGGAAGATTGCCGCAAGATTTTATAATCCGGGTTTAACTTTCGATTCTAAATTGGAAGTAAACAATCAACCATCAATTCGGAAAAGTTTTCTTAAGGGTTGTTGTCGAGGTTTCCGGGCCACCGTTGACCAAAAAGAACCTGCACACATCGTCCTCACCTGAATTTAGAAATTATGTACGGAAATATGTAAATGTTTTGAACGCCGAGTGAAGCTGCTTCTGACGAACCTGTCTGCAGGCAGACGTCACGAACCTTTCGTTCATTTGACAAATGGACCTTGCCGGCGAGATTGTTCCGTCAGCAAGATCATTTTGTCGTCTGCATGTTTTCTGCAGGTGGTGTGTCAAAAATCTTGAATTCACAATTCGTTTGGAGTTACCGTACATGGAAAAGAAACGACAGATGACAATTCATTTCGCGGTGCGAAATGGAAAGGTGGTTTTGTTTGAATTAACATTCTGAATAGCATCTGAGACCATTTTTTGTCACCCCAAAAGGAAGGTGGTGGGGGGGGGGGGGGGGGGGAACCTCCA
>JAQIWT010001272.1:0-11568 GCA_034696485.1 Isohypsibius dastychi | reverse complement strand
CAGGAAAACGGGGTTTGTGAACCTTGAACGGTTCACAAAAACGGGGTTTGTGAACCCCGGGTTCAAGAAAACGGGGAAAGTTCTGGAGGCAGAAAGTTCTGGAGGCAGAACTTGTTTATAATTGGGCGCGAGGATTGCCTCTCCTGTCTTCTTCATGGACCTGCATCGCTTGCTATATAACCTTGACGCATCGCTTGGAATTAATCATTCTTGAATTTTTGCATGTTTTTCTCCGTGTTCTTAATATTTTTTGCTGTTGTTGTCCTTTTGTTTTTTCCGAATGGCTGTTTTGGACGCTTTGCGCCTTGCTTTCTTGGTTTTTGATGTGAGCTTTGGTAACTCGAAAGGGATTGCCCGAAGAAGTAAACTTCAATCCGAAGCTCGGACCGTTATATTCCCTCCATATTCCAGATATTGGTTACGTTGCAATCGCCCAGAATTATGGGGAGTTCAGAAGAACGGTTACAATGATCAGCAAATCAAATGGGATGGGGCATTTCTCCAGATAAGTTACTCAATTGAGTTTTGTAAAACGAGCTTCGTGTTTACCAGTTCACTAAATGTGAATTAGACTAGTCGGACTGTCGGACCATGTTACTCCATGGTACGGAGTATCCGTACAGCATTGCATCGGTTAACGCTTTCGTATCGCAGAACGGCACACGCACAATATTCCCGGTCCATTCGCCGAGAAAAGATCAGACATTTTCTCCGACTCACGGCCAGCAGGCTGCAATTACGTTGAACCGCGGTCTGCAAATGATTCCCAGACCGGTCTGGCTGGACCGGTCACTGCCGTTACCATACAATAACGGTGAGCAGTGAAAAAAAGGAGCAGTTGAAATCTGAGGATACGACACACCTAACGTCACCGGTAACCGTGGAATTAACGCACTTGTAAATGAGAATGATTGTACGACTTGCTATCACATCGAGCGTACAGAGTACTTAATCGTAAATTAGAATCACAAAAATGCGTGTTCTTGCACAACTCTACCTGCATCAAACCAAATAATTGCAGTTGCACTTCGCCATCTTCCGCCAATGATTTCAAATTCTAATCGATATCTCATGACCAGCTCAATAAACTAAGAAACTTCACTCTGACTGTATATTTCCAATTCCAGCGCAGACCACCTCGAAATACTTTCACATGATTATTCTAGTCCGAGTTGTTTCTTGGCAAAATTCAGCGCCGGATACTGACGTGAAAATCCAGGGAGGTTGCTCTTGATAGGTTCTTTCAACAACACCTTCAACTGTGCTTTCAAGGCCCTTGCTTCCTTCGATTTAGCGTTTCGTTTCGAGCCATAGTGAATATCCAACTGGATCTTCTCATCATCATCAATCGCCAAATCAGCCTCTTCCGCCGTTTTCAAATACCATTCATCTTTTGAAGATTCTTTTCGTAGTGTATGCTCCACTGCATCAATACGCCTCGCCAAATCTATCCGCTCTCGCGCGATTCGCATTAACTGAAAACATAAACCATCAAAGTGACTCGTTCTGCACCCAAAAAAAGACGCAATAATGTTCAAATACTACAAATAGAAGCTCACCTTAAAATCCACATCGACAAGCGCGAAATCCTTCTCGCGATTCAAGCTCCTCAGAATCTTCGTATAAGCAGCCGCATCAGATGGATCAATCAAGAGAACACTACATCCAACTTTAAAAGCTCTTCCGGTCCGTCCACTTCGATGGACATACAAATCGGGATTTCGGGGCACTTGATAATGTATAACATACTGAACATCCGGGATATCGAGTCCACGTGAAGCGACATCGGACGCAAGAAGAACGCCCTTGCCGTTCGCTTGGAATCTCTCCAGATTCTTCAGACGCTGTTTCTGGTGCATCCCAGCGTGAATTATCAACGGCGTCCTTCCACTTTCTAATAAAAAAGAACAACAGAATATTAGTTTTGGTCTCATAATAATCAAATCGATAAACAGAAAATTTGTCACACAAAAAAGGAGCATAAAATCAAATGAAAATATGGCAAACATATAAAATCCTTCCAGATTGTTCACTCAGCAAGAAACGACATTTCGAGATGCTTACCGGTCAAAATACACGAAAACACTCCGTAAAGACGACGCAAACAATCGAGGCTATTGCAGAATACGATTGTCCTTCCCGTCGCTTCCGTCATGAGCAGATAATAAAAATGGAAATCTTTATCTTTCAACGAACACGGAAGTCGCTTTTCAACCACACTTTTGGCTGTTCCTTCTTTTGCCGTCAAATCGAATAACTTGGCGTTCGGCTTCATACCCAACAACGTTGAAATATTCGTCACTTTGTTCTCGTCTGATTTATCACTGAAAAAAATGAGTCAACTCAAACTGAAGATTACAATCTAAATAGCACTAGAATCTTAGGTTAGAAATTTACTTACTGCTTTTTAGACTTGGATTTTTGTTCCGATTTCTCGCCGACATTCAGTTGCAACGTCGCTGAAAATACATAATTCTGTCTTTTGGAAGCCAATTTCGGATTCTCATTCAGGCGTTCCAAAATATCCGTCAGTTCCCGGAAGTGACCATGTTCCACCATCCGGTCAGCTTCATCGATAACCAAATAACGAACACTCGAAACATCCGAGAGGAATGGTGTCAGATTCTTGATGTGATCGAAAAGACGACCGGGCGTAGCAATAACGATGTCGGGATTCCGCTTTAAAAGTCGATCTTGCTTCTCCTACAACAAAAAAGTCAAAAAAGTCAGCACAAAATACGAAGTATAAATCAAAAAAATAACTACAACCAAAAACTTTCGTGACGTCACGCCGCTGGCGTTACAAGACACCACACACGTTTTACGTGGTGCAGAGCAGGAGTGAGCAACACAATGTTAATTTTCGTGTTTTTGATCTCGTTTCCTTCAGATTTTGCCTTCACCCTATCCTAATCCCATTTTTCTGGAAGTATTTTGTGAGATCTCTCGATTGGAGGTAATTGCGGGCCGTTTTTCTCTTGATTATACTCAGAATGGACCTTGGTACGTCGGTCGACTTCTCTGCCTTTCCAGACGTCTTACTCTTCTTCTGTGCTGTCAATCTCGAGTATCCTGATCCTGAAATATTGTTTCAAGTGTGTTGTTTGAGTTTATAATGTTTTGCAGAGCCAGGTTGGGCTAGGTTTTAATCTACGAGATCTAGAAGGACCACCTCCATTGTTGTTGTTTTTTCCCTTGCCATCTTCTTTTTTTCTCCTCTATTGCCCGATTAAAGCTCTTTTCCTCAAGGAATCACATTATTTCACAGTTTTCCTCTCAAGACGACCAAGAGAGAACAGTTCTTAGTGCTGAAATAATGAGGGCAAACTTTCCGCGACTCAACTGTTGGTAAAAAATTCTGTCCCCCCCCCCCCACCCAAGGGGGGGGGGGAGAGAAAATCGGTTATGTGACGTGAAGTACGATGTTCATCTGTGATTATTCCTCCACGTGATTTTCAGACTCTTAACACGTTTTTCTTATCCGAATCACTTTTAAGATTGAGAAAACTGGGCCAAGTTGGATGGGTGACAAGTTATGCATTTTTGACAGGTTTTTCACAGGTTGAAGACTTCCACCGGAAGTATGTTTTGTTCAATAATGTGTCTGGCAGTTCGAGAGTTACTGGACTTAAAGTTCTTCGGCGGTTTTAAGGGAAGGGAAGGTCTCGTGTAAAGGGGTGACGGAGGTGAAACTGAGAAGTTTTGGGGTTCAGGGATTTACACAAGACTTGTTCGCACCAGAAGCTGAATTGACTTCCGCCGGAAGTTTTACCCTGAGGGAAAGAATATATTCTGAATCAAAACAATCAAGCTGATTTTGAAAACAAATTTTGTTGAGTGATCTTCCAAATATAAATATCCCACGTCGCGAGAACTGAAAAAGGGGGAATTTTCGAAACTGATATACGGAGCTCAGACAGACAGGATGTAGTGAGCCAAGATATGGATGGAATTAGTACGATTTCCTACCTCCGCACTCACAGCCTTTCTCATGTAGTGGGGGGGGGGACAATATATACCATTGGACAGTAGTATAAAAACTCATGTTTTCACTGGGTTTCCTCAAAAGTAGGGTCATGGCTCTACTGATGGATTCTCACAAAACCTGTGAAAACCAAGTTGTAGAGCTTCAAATTCTCTACAAAATATGTCGCCTCACATTAGTGAGATCAAATCGGAAGTACTCGGAAATAATATCCAAACACAAATTCCTCTCTGAACTCTCTCTGAACCCTCACTCCTAGTTTGACACGTGGTACATGTCACGTGGTACAGCTTGGAGGCTTGATAGCGCAGTGCAACTGCAACAAGCTCCTCAAGAAAGGTTCTGCTACAACATGAAAAAAAAATATTTTGCAAAAAAATTCTAGATTCCAATTATGATCGAAATTTGAGTTTTTCAAATCGTTAATATTTAACGACCAAATTTATGATAAAATCAAACTCATTTTTTTTAGTCAAATCATAACGAAAACTCGCGTGAAAAAAGCGTTTTAAACACGAGTTTAAACATCCCAAACTTCCGCTTTTGAGGATTCAGAATAATTCATGAAACATAAAATTTATAAATAATTCCCGAAAGTTATGAAACGCACCTTGAACATTCCACCAACAATCAAACAAGTCGAAACGTTCACAAATTTCGTAATATCCCGAATATGATTCCTAATCTGCGATGCAAGCTCCCTCGTCGGTGTTAAAATCAATGCTCTCAAATACTTTTCCGTTCCTTCCGGTTCGTTAATTTTGTCCTCCAAAATATTCTGAATAATCGGGATTGCGAAAGCCAGGGTCTTTCCGCTTCCGGTCTCTGCAGCACCGATAATATCTTTTCGACTCCGAATCGCAGCTGGAAGACAGAGCTTTTGAATCTCTGTGGGATTGCTGAATCCCAAATTCTTCAAGGACCGCAGAACTTCCGGAATAACTTTCAAATCTCGCCATTCGGAAACCGTTGATAAATCTTCCTCTTCCTCCGGAACTAACTGGGATGTTTCCAGATCCTCCGAAACATCATCCTCCCAATCACTTTCATGTTCACTTTCAGTTTTTTCGTCCTTCTTGCCTTTCTTTTTCGACTTCCGAGACGCACTTTTTGAAACAGACTGTTTAGTAGCTTCAGCGGGAGATTTTGCAAGTTCTTGGCCAGGTTCACTATCCAGACTAACCTTCTTCACTTTCTTGGCTTTTTTCGTCTTCTTCTTTTTCGTTTTCTTCGTAACAAGTGGTTCCGAATCGATCGAAATATCCGCAGGGACCTCAGAAGATTCTTCGACAAGTTCTCCAGTTTTCAATCGTTTCTTCGCCTTTTCATCCCCCGACGCCTTTTTCCGCTTGGGCTTTTCTGATTTTCCACCTGAAACATCGATTCCATCCAGATTATAATCGGTCAGCTCCTCGATCTCAACCAATCCATCAAACGGAATATCTTCAGGATTATCCAACAGAAATGGCTGATCAAACGCAACTGTCTTCCAGTCTCCTTTAGCCGTGAAGCTCCGCAATTTATGTTTCTTCGGCATTTTCCACCAATAAATTGATTAACGACAATCGACCTATGTAACGTGATACCAGGCAAAAATGGAACCAAATAAAACGGAAAGTTGAAGTGGATTTCGCTTTTGAAATGACAGTGGCATATGGCTACCTTAACCAACTTGTCTCAAGTCCCCCCCCCCCCCCCACGATTGCGGTCTGAACATGAGCGTGAGTATGTGCGCGAAAAGTAGAATCGTTGATTTTTAGAAAACTAATTATCCGAAAGAAGGGCTTCAAAGCATCTCCAGACCAGCCGAAAAAAGTGAAGTAACAGTGCAAAATGCAGAGGCTATGGCGAAAAAACATACACCGGTGAAACTCCACAGAGTTACATACAAGAAAAAAAGGAAAAGCAAAACTGCAGATAAAAAAGCTGATTAAAGAACGAATCTCGACTTGTCGTTGAAATAAATGAACATCGCGAACCAACTCTTCGGGCGGAGAAAAAAAACCAATTCCGATACACGAAAATTCATCTACTGACCGCGACCTCGGGAAGGACCGCGAGTTCCCCGACCGGAAGTACCTCGTCGAGTTCCCCGATTTCCATTGCCACGACCTCGTGCGCTATCATTTCGTTCGAGATGATCACCAACAGGGCGGACGTTATTCGTCGTCGAGTTCTCCGCATTCCACTGGGTCGTCTCGAAAGTCGAATTACTATTGGTCCAAACAGCTCCCCCGGTGAAGATATCAGCTTCTGAGAAGCCCCCATTCTCAAACGGCGACTTGACTTTAGCAGGTTGTGGCTGATATCCCAAATTCAACGTGCTGGTCAATAGAGCCAGCTCTTCCGGAGAGAGGTTTCCACCGGAAATGACAAGAGAATTCATAGGAGCGGCACCTGGAGCGTCTTTTGGGACGATGGTGATCAATTCTCGTTTTTCAACGGGTTCATGTGACGCACTAGATTGGTTTCGGTTGAAGTTATCCGACGAAGATGATGGATGACTCTGACGGGGTTGGCTCTTCGAGTTCGCAGCATTCCGAGAATTTCCCGATTGCGGTTTGTGGTTATTGTTGCTATTGTTGTTGTTGTTGGAAGAGTTGGCGGGTCTCGATGTGTTATTACTGTTGTTATTGTTTTGAGTAACGCGGTTGGTGGATGGCTTGCTGTTGGCAGGAGCGGCGCTCACTGGAGCGTAAGTATACGAAGGAGTCAACTGAGAAACTAAAAAAAACAAAAAACTCATGAATTGGTGAACTTCACGTTTTCCCAAAAATTAATCGATGTTTTCGAGAAAAAGGTCAACACCTGAACACTTAAATAACACTTAATTTCGAAAGAACACTTAATTTCGAAATCCCATCGTTCATAACAAAGGAAAAAACGTTATAATTCATACAAATTTACTTTGTGATATTGTACTAAGAAAATCAAATCCCATTTCTCGATCAAAGCATTCCAAAGCATTAAAAATAATCAAGAAATTACGAAAAGACTGCCGAAAAAAATTCCAGGAACGACTCTTCCAAAAATGTTCTCACTTCCGTCATCACTTCCAACGAACATTAAATCGAAGAAATATGCAACATACCATTTCCGAATCTGTTCACTTCTTTCTGCAAAGCGTCCAGATGGTAAGTGAACTTTCGGGTGGCAGCCAAATGAAAGTCGAATTTATAATCCGAGGTGAACTTCTGTAAAAATACAAAACATATCAAACGCTGCAAACATATACAATGGCATATCCAGAACGAAATAAGCAACAATCCAGAAGCCTAACCCGAAATTTTCAAAAAAGTTACCGAAAGAGCAAAAGTATCCGGAAGTTCTGTTTTCGGATCACGTAATTCAAATTCAGAGATTACTACTCCAAAGTCGTCAGTATAAAAAGCTGTGCAATCGTATGCGACCCTGACATCGTGGCAACCAGATTAAATAAACAAATCAAATTTATCAAAATAAAGCCCGATTTTCAACTCCATAAATTTCGCGTACGAATTTCACTCCCGAAAAAACGCCGAATTCTCTTCAGTTCCCAACCTACCGAAACATGTTGGCGGTATTCCTCCAGCTCGTTTGTGGAAAGCGCATTTGACTGGGTGAGTCGATCGGTAAGTTCTCTGGCTTGATGAAGTCGGCGCTGAAGAGTTTGGTCAGCTTCATCTTTATGACGGAGAAGAACTCGCCGAACGGTTTCCTGCCGAGCATGGATAGCTCGTTGCGCTTGATCGAATGCGGCATCTAAGGCCTTCATATCTTCGACCAGATTCTCATTCAGCTGAATCGTCAACGACGAGAATGAGTTGATATAATCGTGAATATCCGGGGCAGGCACATCTACAAAACAAACTGTTCAAAAAATCCCAACGAAGAATGAATCGTCTGTTGAAAAAAAGGGAATATCCTTAAAATAAAATAAAGATCAAAAACAGTCAGCAAAGAAAGTAATTTGATTATCTGAATTTTCAAGAAATTTCGGTTCTTTCATCATGTTAGTTCACTGAAAATCAATGCGCTTTCAACATGGCTATTTCTAAAAGTATTTTCGTTATGTTTCTCAATTCAGAACTTAAACTGAAACAAACGTTCCAGCCTCCACTGAACGTAAAGAGATTATTTTTAGCTCTTTCAGGTGTCCAGCCAGGAACAATCTCAAGCCGGATGTTTTAAAGAGCTCAACCGCCACAGTTCCACAACAGAGGTGGCCAATCTATCTCAGATCGTCTCCGATCTATCCGATCTAAGTGCGATCTATCGATCTATTTAGATCGAAACGTAGATCGAAACGGGCAGGTAGCTTAGATCATAAATTAGATCATAATTTGAAATAGATAAAATCGTTTTTTGGTGGAAAATAAATCGAAATCGCCTGATTTTCGGGAGTTTTTTGTGTCACAGTTTGGCTGTTTTGGTTCACTTCTTGCCAGCCCAAGCTATCTTGTTCAGTGGTGGCTTGGAAGGAGGTTCCAGTGAGGGAGAAATGCACTCCGCTTCCATTAGCGAAGTGGAAAGCGTTCCCGCTTCTGCTTCGCTTTGCTTAGTGGAGGGTTTTCGGTGTGGGGAAATCAAGATCTGATTCCCTTGGATGATGGGAAATACTGGTGAAGCGAGATCTTGTACTTTTTTGAAACAGAAGATTAGTTTGGAAATTCAGCGTGGTAATGCTCTTTGTGTTCTTGGTACTGTTTCTCAGTCTAGGTCGCTTGATGAAATTTTTTATACTCTGAAGTGGAATACTTTGTAAGCTGGTGAATGCACCAGCGTCTACGATTATGTAACCTTTGTCTATTAAAATGTCTGTAATTTTTATTCCCTTGGTGTCAAAGAAGTTGTGCTGTTTATTATATAAAAGAAAATCTGAATACGGTGAATCCACTATTTAAAGTTTCAGCTTAGATCGGAAAATCAAATAGATCAAATCGCTTAAAAGATATAGATCGTGATGATAGATCGTTCTGAAAAAATCAGATAGATTTCAACTTACAAGCAAACGTTCACAACCCGAAAACTCGGATTTCAAAACAGAAAAGTGCAAACTGTAGGGTTTTTTTCACTGAATTTTACCTGACTAGTCACTCGGTTGTTTATTTTCAAAAAAATAACATGGAATGCAGCAACATGGGATCTTCTTCTGTTGAACGCAACGAAATCATGGTACCACAAAGCTACATCGTTGCTCCGTTTTCGAACAAGTGGACTGTAACTGTTGGCCCCACCTTCATCCGCAGGTTAAAAACGCAAAACAAAATAAAACCACTTTTCTACGAAAAACAGGACGCTTTCTCACAGTTTCCCCTTTTTTGCTCGGCTATTAGCCCCTGGTAGTTTATCAACCGAGTGACTAGTCAGGTAAAATTCAGTGAAAAAAACCCTACAGTTTGCACTTTTCCGTTTTGAAATCCGAGTTTTCGGGTTGTGAACGTTTGCTTGTCAGCTGATATTTCGGAAATGTTGGAACTCAGACGTTCATTTCTTTCCTGATCGCCGCGGATACGTTGCAAATCATATGCACCATTCCTGTTACTGTCACGTCCACGGTGAGCAGAGCACCGGACTTGATTTTTTTGCAGCTTTCAAACAGCCAACATCAAGTACGGCTGTGACCTGGTGTGACAAATATAACCAATGGCTTAGCGTGGCATTATGAATTTGTGTTTCACTGTGGTAGTTCGAACGACTGCAGCTAATATACCAATTTTAGTAGATTCTCGATTTTGGAACATTTGTGAAATTACGTAATGATGACCTCAGGGCTTTCAGAACTGAGAATGGAAAAAACGTCAAAGAAATCACTAAGTATCTGACGTTTAACGCAGGAGGGGTTATCTACAACCCGAAAGGAACAAAAAATCTCCGCGTTTTTCTCACAGGAGACCCTCAATTTTTCCTACGGGACGGCATCGAGAGAACAGCTTGGTTTATATTATATTCAATATTCACGCTTCGCTACTAGTTTCGAATCGTTAAAAACATGTCAAGCCCGTATCTAGCAAAATACCAGATGTTTGCAAAATCCAGAAAACGCTCTCATGCTGAAACCAAAAGAGAGCGGAGGAGCTTACACTTCGCCTAGTAATTTAACGGAAAACTCTCGTAGACTGAACACTGCAGTTTTCCAGTAAATTTCTTGAAGGACATGTACGTGATTTTTCAATCAGAAATCGGTGTTTCTCAGTGCAGTGCGGTGCGCCGTCTTTTGACAGAGCGCGAGTCCCGCACCGCCTGGCTTCAAACTATCAAAATAATTCGTTTTTGAGAATTTCTAAGAATCACCGGAGCAAAATTCAGCTTCTAGACCAATTTCAGAACATAGGAGATTTTTTTCTCCATCATTGAAGCAAACAGTGGACCAAATTCAATGGCTGCGTTTTAAGCAGCATTCAATAATCGGAGAAACTCCAGTCTAAATTTCAGTTTCCTCCAGCTTAGAGGCGGGATACTGGAGCCACCTCCCCTCCAACATGATAATTGGAGGTCTCTTCCTATTACAGCCAGTCGCAATAATAACCGCGGTTCGACCGGAAAATAAGGCGGCGCGATTGATTGGCAGAAAAGAAAATGAAGTTTTGAATTGCTACTTTGTGGCCAGCGCTAGCACAGAACAAAACGCAATCAAACTTCGCGGTTAGCGCCGCAGTCAGCTAATAACCTCCAAGGTGTGAGGTGAAGTGCCTGCTCACACCTCGAGAGAAAGAGAACAGGGAGGCCTGGTCAGACAGATCGTTATCTGATGCCGGCGAAATAATTTTGTAGCAGTTGAATGCATGAAAGTTAGCGCAAGTTTAAATTGATTTCTGCTTGAATTCACAATACTCACACCATCAAATCTGACTAAAGAAGGTTTTGCGTAACACGCGTAGAGGTGTGACCGTTCAGCCAGAACTAGTTCAATCCGTTTTCGCGCACTTTGGGAAGGGAATTCGCAGAAGGAAGCTGCGATTGATTTTGCAAAACCTGAAAAATCTGGTGCTATAATTTCAAAATAATTTATTTCAGATATTCAAGTTGTTCTGTTGTAAGTTATTCTAATTAGAATGTTCGTTTTGAAAGAATCGCCCATACATCTTCGTTCTGCATAATCAATCAAGAAATCAGATCTCCAACCTGGTGACGTCAAAAGCACCGCCTCATTTTCCGGTCAAACCGCAGTTATTATTGCGACTAGCTGTACATGGTTTGAGGCGTGTAGCATAGCTTCGAAGCAGTGTTGAAACTAGCCAGTGTGTGAGGGGGGCGAGGTATCTCTAAATACTTCTAAACACTTCATGTAATTAAAACTGTTTCCTGCTCTAAGAGTAGTTCCAGGGACGACAATTGTGATTGCAGGGATTATTTCATCCCATCCCTGGACCAAAAATATTCCAGGGACAGCAGGGACGTTTGTTAAGGAAAGTGCTCTTTCCAGGGACGAATCCCGGGTATCCCTGCATTAAATCTGCATTGGGGGTGGGGACAGGGGCTCGTTCGAGCTGTTGGAGGGTGTACATTTTATGTACACCCCCTGCTTTTCTCAACTTCCGTGAGTAGAAACAAATGTTGAGTATTTTTTTCTTGTTCAGTTTTTTTTTTCTGATCCGGAGGGT
>JAQIWT010001271.1:0-11577 GCA_034696485.1 Isohypsibius dastychi | reverse complement strand
ACCGTATGATATTTTGCAGGACTGTTTTGCTAAGAACCTGGAGGATGCCTTTCAGCTCCGCGCTGATAATGAACTCGGCGCCGACGTTGCCATCGAAATTAGAATGTACACGCTCAAGATCGGGCTCGAATATTCTTTAGGGCTTGAGGCTGAAATACAAACCCTCACTACACTACACCAAAATCGTGCGATTTCTGTAAAATATTCCCACGCGTAATATTTCGCTGTTGCATTTCATGCAATTTTGGCTCGAGCTCCAAGACGAGGGTCAAGATTCCAGTCCAGAGCCGCCGGATGGGATTGCAACACTGAACAGGACTATGTATTTCGTAAGTTAAATTTCTACAGCTTTGCTATCGTGCGCATCTATGCCAAACTGTGCCGCAGTTTTCAGACTGGCTCTTGTAGTAGATCGTCAGATATGAATCGGTGACGATTTGTACTGATCATGGTTCCACACAGAATCAAGGTTTTCAGTTGTAGCCGGTAACAAACGCCGTCCCTTTCTTGTGCACAGCAGAACCGCTTGGAAATGGGAATTCGGAACTCCATCGGGATGATTGCAGCAAGTATTTGAGAAGTGTAGGTTCCAGAAACTTAGAGAAGGAATAAAATTTTCGTTTCAGTTCATGATCCGTGGTTCAACTATTTGAAGACAAGTCTGGTGCTGATATAAGTGAATTTGCCGTCACTCTTACGGACCGGAGTACATTAAACAAGAAACCGCATGTTTTGCTGCTCCATGATCCGGTTTATCATGTTTGCAGCAGTCAAATTTCGGCAGTCAAGCTTAGAAGTTTATTCCCTCAGGCTATTCTATCACAATATGGATTCAGCACGCTTTAGCAGAGCAGTCTCTTGATTAACAGGGAACTACGGATGCTGAATTTGTTCACAATATGCTGCGATATCTCCTGACCATATGCTTATTCATACTGCCTTGTCGGCCTAGTGATATGAACCCTTTTCTCTCCGATGGTCTGATTACTGACGGTTCCGTGCTCTTATTTAAATGATATATAAACTGCTGTTTTTCAGCATTTTGCCCTTTCCTGCCCCAGGAAGCACTACAGCAGTACAAACAATGTCTAAAACAAGAAGCCGTCGACCTACCCACTGCGTTCCAGCAAGATCAACCTGTCCATCTGAGTGAGAGCACACCGTGCAACAGTGTAATCGGTACAGCCATCTTGATTCCAGCTTGAACAAATGCTTCAAAAGCGTCATTTGTAGAAGGAGTTTGCGATACTTTCGACGGTGATTTATTCGAAGGAGATATTCTTGGTGTGGAACGTGGAGCACATGCTGACGACGAGAACGAGGTGAGGGTTTCCACGATTGGTCAAAACCTCAGTTTTTGGGACTGCTTAACCATTGGACCATTCCAGTCTAAGAAACTGAACAATGCCATCAATGATCTGAACATGCGATGGCCAGCCGGGGTGGTTCCATACAGGAGCCTGTTTGGTGAGTTCTGACTCAGATGTGATCGTCTTCGTTTTGGTATGTACTGGATAATTAGAGGGAGATGAACTCCGAGAGATCGAAAAGGCTATGGAAGTATTTCATCAGAAAACATGCGTTCGCTTCAAAGAACGAACGATAGAGCAAGACTATTTGTCCATTGGCCCACCTGCTAACAAGTATGTAGCAAATTCTACAGTCACTTCTCCTTGGTTGCGTCACCAGCTATGATGGTTGAAGGAGACAACCTTGCTCGTCTTACATCGGGAAACATGGCGGCAGACAGGGTTTGGATTTAAGGCCAGGTGAAAAAGAACTAACAAACCAGTCAAAAAAACTCTTTGTGCTCTCATATTTTGAAGAAAAGCTTTTTTTACCCAGATTGCTTCGAAATTAACGGGAAAATTCAGCATGAACTGATGCATGCTTTAGGTAAAATCAATCCAATCTTCGTTTCTAAAATAAAATTTATTGAATGACACAGGGTTCTTTCACGAGCACGCCAGATCTGACAGGTAATGTTGATGTATTCACCCAAAGAACTCCTATATTGCTCGACAATGAAAACACTGTGTTCATTTTTTCAGAGATGACTATGTCGATATTAACTGGAGCAATATCAGGGTTAGTCAATTTGACCAGGTACCCCTGCGATTCCCCTGTGACAACTTCGAGATTTAAGCTCAAATAACTGAACTTTAAATGCAGTTTAAGAGCAAATCTACCGCCGAAGTAACGAACTATGGGCTTCCTTACGACTTCAGCTCGGTACGAAGGAACTGGACTAATCAGCAATGTTTTCTGGAGCGTATTGTTCCACAGATAAAAATTTCGTTACTTGAACCTCAGAATGTTGGCGTGTTTCATGCTCTGTCCAATTTATTCGGTTTTGGTCATAGGTTATGCATTACCCGATGCTATCCTTCCCGAAAATACCTGGTGTCTGGACCATCCGGCCAAAGTCTGATTACAAACTGGAATCCGACTTCATGGGTCAAAGAAGAGGGCTCAGCGATCTTGACGTCAAAAAAATCAACGCAATGTATAACTGCACTGCTTCAGGTACTCTATCCTGCCGATAAATTGGAGGTAAAGAGTACTGATTTAGTCAATCAAGACTGCGGGGCCCGGTTGGTAAACTGAAGAGGCTACGGCCTTGATTTACTGATTCGAAACATTTTACCTCCAATTTATCGGCAGGATAGAGTACTGGTAGTATTTATAATTTTAGCGGAGACATAGAAGTTGCATACCTACCCGGGTTACTATGAGAAGGGAGCGACCATCGCGACGATTTCAACATTACCAGTGGGGGGTCTTCTTTCTCCATACGAGTTTATTCTGACACTCACACTCTGTCAGAATTTTAGGGAATGTTGCGATTTGAATGTGTGTGAGTTGTCGCGAATTCCGCTTTGAGCTGTTCGGCATTATCAGAATTTCCTCCATTTTGAGAACGGTTATGTCGGTTCTAGTGGAAACAACACTGGGTGATCTGACCATCGACTTGTACGTGAAAGAACGGCCAAGAAGTAAGAGTCATTTTTGCACTAAAAGTTGTGTTTTCTCGCAACGTTTTCTTATGATTATAGCATCTTTGAACTTTCTGAAATTATGCAAGATAAAGGCATACAACTATTGCGCATTCTTCAACGTTCAGCGGGATTTCATAGCCCAAACTGGCGATCCAACAGACACGGGAAAAGGAGGAGAGTCCATTTTCGGGTAATTTTCGGTATTTATTTTCAAAGCCGAAGCCCGGTCCGAAATTCTGACCTTATTTTCAGAAAGTTATATGGAGATCAGGCAACATTTTTTGAGCCAGAGGAAATGCCTCCTCTAAACCACACGAAGCTCGGAACTGTTTCGATGGCGAAAACCGGAAATATGCACGGATCGCAGTTTTTCGTTACTCTCGGAGAAAATCTGGATTATTTAGATGGTGTTCATACTGTATTTGGAGAAGTTGTGGAAGGATTGGATACTCTACGGAAAATTAACGAGGCAATAGTTGATAACACTCGGAGACCATATCAAGATATCAGGTAATTTTCGCAGAAATTCTAGTTTTACTTATATACTTACTTTAATTTATTCCTTCTTCTGAGTTTCAATAGTATCTGAATTTACTGATTTTTTTCTCCACAGAATTAATCACACTGTGATACTTGACGATCCTTTTGAAGATCCGCCAAATCTTGATATTCCGGAACGTTCTCCCTCCCCAACGCCGGCTCAACTCGAGGTATGGTCCGAAGTAGTTTTTATATATTTTCCATATGGAAGTATTTGTTTTGATTGATTTTAGAGTGGAAGGATTGCCCCAAATGAAGCAGTGGAAGACAATGACGGTCTGACAAAAGAAGAAGCTGAGGAGAAACTTCTAGCAAAGGAAGCTAAAGCTCGCGCTCAGATTCTTGAAATGGTACATCATATTTTGTTTTTTGAATTTTAACTCGATTTTTAATATTCGCTTTGCCCAAGGTTGGAGATATTCCGGATGCAGACGTCAAACCACCTGATAACGTTCTGTTTGTTTGCAAACTGAATCCCGTCACGACGGACGAAGATCTCATGATTATTTTTTCAAGATTTGGACCAATAAAAAAGTGGGTTGTTTGTCTGCTTTTAATTTTTTGAAATTTACAAAATTTGTCAAATTATTTTGTAGGTGTGAAGTGATTCGCGATCAGAAAAGTGGAGAGTCTCTGCAGTATGCTTTCGTCGAATTTGAAGACGTACGTTAATTCTTCTGGAATATATATCATTTTTTTGTTTTGGAACTTTTCAAAATGTTTCAATTTTTCTGCAGGATGAACATTGCGCGAACGCATATTTCAAAATGGATAACGTCCTCATCGATGACCGTCGAATCCATGTTGATTTCAGTCAGTCTGTTTCGAAAATGGAGTGGGTTCAGAAACGTAGGTCCCCAAAACGCATATATTCATTTTATGAATCGCTGCATAAGTTGAGTTTTTAGGCACTAAACAACCACTTAAAAAGGAAAATTCACGCGATCAGGGACCAAGAAATGATCGAGACCGGAAAGTATCTGACGGGAGAAATTTATCATATCCTTCAAGATCCGACCGGAGAAGTCCAGATCGCCGCCGAGAAAGATCACCGGTAAATCGGCGGACTGATTCGCGGCGATCCCAAAGTCCACGCCGAACAAAGTCATCACGTCGCTCACCTTCTCTGAAACCGGTGAGAATCAAAAACTTAACTTCCGGTGCGGGTTTGATTTTAAATTTTATTATTTCGTAGAAATCAAAACGGCGGAGTTCATCTTCTAGTTCAGATTCACCCGTTGCCGATCGGAGGAAAGATGACCGGAAACGCGGATCTTCCAACCGGAAGACACGACACAGCTCGTCGTCATCTTCGTCTCCAGAACCAGCGGCGAAATCGGTGAGAAGGACGCGATCGCCGGATGACCGAAAGCGCAACCGTAAGAGAAGTTCACGTTCAGTTTCGCGTGATCGCCGAGTCAGAAGATAGTCATCAGGAATCGACTGTTTTATTTGTTGACTGAAAGTAAAACAAGTGCAATTTATTCCTGCATCTGTACTGTTCTTTTGCTCTGATTGTGTTCTTGGTTAAGCATGATATTTCGATGTTTTAATGATTTTCTGCTTTTTTTCTACGTATCACAAGAAAGTATTGGGACGACTTGTAATTTATCAGAATATCAAAAGCATCGGAGATTTGTGAGCTTATGCATAGTGATACTGAAAGACAGGTGGCCGCATAGAGTAAGAAAAGCGTGGCACAGGCATCGGGCCAGGCTCCTATTGTTCTAAATCCAAACGGAGATTGATGACACCTCCGTGTGATAAATGATTCAGTTTCGTTCAGCCAAAGCTGCCGCGTGCCAGCCTTGCTGAGTGGTTTGGGGGGCATCAAGGGGTTTTGTAAGCCAAGCAATATAATTCAAATGTGATATTTTAATCACGGGCATTAGCTTGCATAACATTACAAAATACTGTCTTATTATCAACGCTAAAAAAACATTCAGTGTATTCGTTTTTCGAAAAGAGGAAATGGCTATATCCTCCCCTAAAGTCCCGATTTAACTATAGACTCCCCTATATTACAATTAATTAGGCAGGTCTCTGATTTTTTTCTAACGTAAGAAAAGCATACGGCTTCCGGTCAGTCACTTTTTATATCATTATTCAGCTGATATCAATCAGCATGGCACGCGTTCAACAACCAAGCATATTTATTCTGATGAAGAAATGAAGTAAAGAAATTGGTTGTACCAGAGAGTACTTGTGGATGCAAAGATGAAAGATGACTCCCGCGAACAAACGACAAAAACTGAGAAGACAAAGCACCACGGTCAACTCACATAAACCCGGCGAAGATACGCAAAAAGAAACACATTTCTGATGGCAAGAAGCGAACACTGAGAAAAGACGTCCTGAAGGTCAAAGTTGTATTTCTTACCCAACAGACCCGATTTCACAAATTATGACAGCTGGTGCAATATTCTGGCTGAAAATATGTGACAAAATCAGGAAACAACAGCAGAGCAAAACTTCGATTAACCTACTGCGTTAATTATTCTTGGAAATCGCAGATTACCGCCATGTTGATATCATCTCCAGTATGCTTCCGGTACATTCTCATCTCACGAGAATTTTTAGCTTTCGCGCTTCCATAAGCTTTTTCTTGATGCAGCCGGCTTTGTTTGACGGCCAGGAATTTGTAGAGCAGTCGGACGTATTGTTCAACAGCACTAACTAAAAACTTCTTCAAGCTATGGCCGCATGCAGAAATGTCTGGCGCAAAAAAATTTTCTGATCCGACGTTATCCAGCATCCCTTTAGACTTCATGAATTCAAATGTCAATCTGCCCAGATTCAGATCTCGCTTATCCTTGAGGGCTTCCGAAATCATCTTGAAGTTTTGATCGACAGCGTCAAATAAAATAAATACGGGTTTGCTGACAAAAGTGAGATTGCCTCTGGTTTGCATTTCAGTGTAACCAGAGTACCTGTGTCAAACACAAACATTTTAATGCATAATTCATCCACTAGGAAAGCTGGCGTTTATACCAAGGTTTTGGCTCATCCGCACCAAGCGTGAGGAGCTTCCAGCAATCTTCGCAAGGGTGACCTCCTATTCGGGTGAGATCTTTTTTGCGTCTGTTACAAATGCTTCCTGTAATGACAATTCCTTGTAATTATATGTTCTGAATATCGACTTGTGAAAATTACCAGTCAAGTAGTAAGTCATCTGTTTTTCTATTCGTTCCGCTGGAAATATATCATTACGAACGTCCGAGACTAGTTCAGGCTGAGCAATCTCCTCCTGCATCATGATCAGCTGGTCCAGCTCGTGATCTGTGTAGCCGGTTTTGACAACAGCAGGTGCTCCCTCAGATTTGTATGTCCGAAGGAACGAGATCAGGTTGTTTTCGCTAGCTTGCGGGTCAAATTTTCCGGTTTGAACATTGGCGAACTTTGATGGATTCTGAATACAAGTGAGTGTCACGATGCGGAATGCGTCTTTCGCCCTGGCCGCGGTGAGCGTCGAACATCGTTCTCCACCAACTGCACGAAGTCGGGAGATCAGAAACTCGACGATATCATTACAGATAAGGCGAAGGCTGAAGTAATCCTGCCCGAAGTTATGAAACAATTCTCTCATGCCGTCCAGTGCACTTGAAATCGACATCACGCAACGATCAATCAGTCCATCAGGTAAGCGGTCTTTTTTCCCCACTTTAGATCGCCACGAACACAGTCGGTTTCGCAAGTGGTGAAGTTTCTACAAAGAGACAGAATTATTAGAGGAAACTAAAGCAGTTACAAATTTAATTACATGAATCCGTTCGCCTTCGTCAAGGAACTCTGCTTTACTATACGGCCGACGAATGGCTTTTTTGTCATCCGAGTGTGAAGTATTCAGCAAATCAAACATTTCGTCAATCATTCGCAGGAGGTCAACTGTTGGTTCCGAGCCGTAAAATTTGTAGTTACCCTCAATGCGAAGAAGATCAATGCTCCTAAAATTATTGAAATAAAACAGTCGGTATCAACTTCTGTTCTGTCAAATAGTATGGCCCCACATACGGCGAGCATACTGTCCCCCTCTTGTGAAAGACAAACTTGCCCTATTTTATTGGGTATTGACTCATTGAGTTTGTTTAGCGTTTGAGCGAATCGGTACCATTAACTGTTTTACTTGATTTTGCATGACGAACGTTTTGTTTGCTGGGACCAAGTCTGCACGACCCACCGATAAATAGTTGTGGTTCAACATAAAAGGTCCGCGAGCGGAGCGGGCCGCTTTTTGCATTGACAAACCTACCCGCTCCGCTCTTCAACCTTTTCTGTGGAATCACAACTTCTTATCGGTGGGTCGTGCAGACTTGGTCACAGCAAACAAAACGTTCGTCATGCAAAATCGAGTAAAACAGTTAATGGTACCGATTCGCTTAAATGCCATGCAAACTGAATTATTCCACAAAATAATTAAACGAAAAACGGCAAAGTTTAGTATCAGTTATTCCTCTCCGGCTTTCTCGAACTAACTTGGTTCTGTTGTCTACTCTCCACCCCCCCCCCCCCCCCCCCCCACCCGAGTGGGGGGGGGGGGCAAAGCATTTTTTAACTTACCGTGCAACTGTTTCACTTGCAATTTCTGCTGCATACGACACTTTCATCTTGGCAAATGATTTAGGATTGATGTGGTTTCGGTCCGTCAAATGAGGTACGAGTCTCTTCCCACTTTCTCTGTCAAACTCATGCAGCTTTTCGACAAAACTGAAATCAGCTTTGATGATGTCAATCCCCTCATCCATAAACACTTCGCCGCTCTTGTCAACAAACTAAAAAATGGTGATGTGAAACTGCAACCATACAAGCTCAAGATTAGCTTACGGTCATTTGCTTATTTCTGTCTCTCCAGTAGCAAACAATATTTTTGAGGAGGTGAGGTGGATCAAAAATATGAAAAATCTTCTTCCCCCCAACTTCAAAATAGTGCTTTGGTAATCCGTCTCTGAAACGGAATGTTTATTTTTTCAGTTCACGTAATATCAATATTGCACATGATGTTACCTGTCTTTCGCAAATAGTCCAAGCTGCCGCAAAGCGCAACAGTTCGTTGAGCTCCCGTCCGAGCCGGTGAATACAACATTGAAACCAACTTCGTTGATTCGTCGAACTGCATCGACAATGATGGCGGCAAGAGCTTTTCCGGGTACGGCACCGTAGCTTAGATAAGTTGCAATGGGTATGGCGAACTTTTTGCGTACACCGCCAATAACAAGACAAAGTTGATAGTTTGCCAGTTTTGAGTCGTACTTGACCCTTTGCTTTGGTGTCATAAGATTCTCATATCCAGCCAGGTCCGGTTTGCCGCCAAATATGTCAGTGTGGACGTTGTATACGGCTTCGCTTTGCAAATGGTCTTCATCCCAGTTAAGCGATACATTTCGGTCTTCCGGCGCAAGCTGGTCAACTCTCCACTTTAACACTGACATCATGAAAGAGGTTATTCCGCAAGAAGTCGGCATCACTTGCTTCAATCGCTGGATTGTGCACTTGGCAGGCATGAACGGCAGGACTGCAGATAATGTACCGTATGATCTGGGGCCCTGCTGCTGAAGAACCATTGCGAGGTCCATTAGAAGAGGACTGAATCGCCGGCGGTTTTTCGGCGTCTTGGAAATTTGAATCATTTCTTTCAAAATTTTCTGCGACTGCTCCGGCATATGAGAAAGTGCACAGTCCAAAGATACAACTGCTCTATGCTCCGCAATGATATCCTTAGCCACCAAAAGCTTCTTCGATTTCCGGGCATGAGCTCGTCGCTGATTACGGAACTGCCTAATCTTCCCAACCAGTTTCTGGTGCACTCCGGGGCGTTCTCCATCATCCAAGTCACTGATTCTTTTACGAGCAACCCGTTCATACGTCTGGCACTCCTTACACCTGAAATTCGTTTAATTATTCGTTGAAGACTATAGTTAGAATAACTTGAGTTCTAATAGGAATTGCCGTACCGTTGGATGCCACTTGTTGGAACTCTTACGAGCTGGCTACAGAGAACGTGCCGAAAAACCACATCGCCGACCTCATTCCGAAATAAGTCTGCTTCGATGCTATCTGATGTCCGCCGTTTCGGCCCGGGAGTTGTGCCGGGACAAGTTACCAGCAAAGAGAACTGCTGTAACAATTTCCACAAATCTTCTGCATTGCTGACTGGTTTAACACCTAATAAAATTCCACTGTATTATCCCATCATTTTGAGTAACGTTATCGTGTTTACCACAACTGATCAGATCTCCCATATAAGGCACACCATGAACTTCGATATGTGGTACCAAATCAGTTTTGAAGTAGAGGCATCGATCGAATAAAGTGGCAGGACCAAATACATTCGGGTTCATGAAACCAAACGAGGTCAGGAAAAACTCATCTCTCCGGAAATGCTGGCACACCATCCCTGCTGGCAAACTTGGTAAGATACGTATCATTTCAAGCAAGACGTTGACCGAGGGGTTCACAATGCCACAATCAATAACATCTGAGTCTGACGAATCCATCGTAACTATAAAGAACCACGTACAGTCACTTTAGTTAGCGACATCATGATTGTTTTTTGTTTTGAACTGACCGGTCTTTTCCAGATTTGCTGTTCGTGCTGGGCCGTCCTGACTACACAGAACTAAAGGACCATTTAAGCTCGGTCGCGCTTCTTTTCGCAGAATATTCTTGCCGCCTTCAGTGATTTTCCGTTTTTTAGAGCTGAAATCACTGTCCAAAAAATGCAGCTGACAGATTCCAGCTCTAGGATCTCCTGGTGGCGATTTTCTCCCACAAAAGTCTAGCCAAAAACGATGTTCTTGGGGCCGCTTGATTGCATCTGGAAAGGCATGAAATGACCATTCATCCCCTCCGATGGATGTACATCCAATGACTTTGCAGCGCGAAGGCATCTTCCGGCGTCTGAAAACATAGGCATTGTTACCATTATAAACCTTATTAGCCGGAAGTGTTTTTATATTCTTGACCTCCGAATGACTAGCCGTCTGGCTATATAAATATATATATACATATATATATATAACATTTTCATGAATTGCAAATTGAAAGCCTCCAAAGGTGAGTAGCACGAGCGGGTTGCAAAGCAAATCTTTAAAAACCTCAATGAATATTAAAAAATTGATTTTCGAATTGCGCATTCTGCGGTGGGGAAAAAATAGTCAGAGATTCACTCAACCTGAAGAGAAACGTACAATTTCTTGACCGTGTCCAAATTATTGTAAGAGCTACGTTGATAAGTTCCAGCGACCGTAAACTTTGATTCACTCAAATCTACTGAAAAGCACTGTAAAGAAGTGGGAGAAAAAACGAGTTTAATCAAAAGCGATCGGCGGATGTCCACTTTCAAAACAATAGCCAAGACCGCGCTAGAAAAATATCGCAAACGGCTTCATCTCACGATTTATATAAATCAAGTCGAATTTTATGTTTCCAGTTGTTATTTATCCGCACCGGAAATACATGAATGGAATGTGCGTCAATTACACGTTTTTTTAAAATAAAGAAATAGCGAAAACGTACATACCTCCGTTTGAGTTCCAAAATAATTAGGCCGCGTATATCGATATTTTCATCCTAGAACGTTGTCAGGAACTGTGTGCGCGAAAGAGTAGAGAATGGTTGTTCAAGTGAACAATCAGCAGCAAGTCGCAAATAAATATCTCGATCGCGATACAATATTGAAGTCACAAATGAGTCAGATACATGTCCGGGTATTTGAATTAATTATTTCCAGTGTGAGAAATGGAGAAACCAAAACAAACTGGCGGGAGGGGGTTTATTCGATTACCCCTCACATTTTGAATGCTCTGAACATTTACGTCACTTTTCCAATTAGTGAAGCTAATTAGCAATGTTTGCTCACTCCGTCTGGATTGGCAAAGTCATAAAAGGTTGGCCGGCTCCAGCAGTCACGGCTTTAGCAGTGAATATGCCCTCTGTGCGGCCACCTGTCTTTCAGTATCACTATGGTTTTAAGCAATTGCAGCAGAATCGATGTACTGAAACTAAAAGTTGGAAATGTTTACAAGAACAAATTCACAAACAG
>JAQIWT010001270.1:0-11591 GCA_034696485.1 Isohypsibius dastychi | reverse complement strand
TGACTGATTGGTTTAGTGGGTGTCCTACGGAATTCTGCTGCGTTTGGTGTCCTACGGAATACCGTGGAATGCTCGTACAGATACTTGCTTCTCAAGTAAATCGGTACAAAAGGAATCAATCAATGAGATGGATATAGTCACACAAACGACGAACAAATCAAATGAACAAACATCAAACAAAGCAAAGGTCAAAAAATAGTAAAAAATGCAAGTCCAAGGCTGATCACCGATCAGAATCAGCAACATCCACCAAATCGTAGCATGTCCGTAACAGCTCATTACGCAGTTCCCATAAAGGCAATACATATTCTTGGTCGGTCGAATATTCAGGTGCATCAGGATGAATCAGGCTAGCAGGGAATGCAAGGACCCTGCGCTAGAATACAAACGCGTTGGTTTCAATTCGTGATGCGTTTGAACAAAGGTCTTGCGAGAACAACCGAATGTCCGGTTTACATTCACACAACATCCTTACCTTGAGCTCCAATTCATCGCAGTCATCCCCAAAACGAATCTCTTCCATTTTGCCCATCTTGATCGTTTCAGAGGTCCCAAAATGAAACTGAAAAGGACCAGAAACAGTCAGAAATGACGATTGGGATCAAAAGCATGCGAACTGACGCCGTGCGAAAGCTTACTACAAGATTCCTTCGGTGCACTGCCGGAAGCTTCAGTCTTGATCGCTCTTGTTTCAGCTGCGCGAGGTGTGCAGCTCTCCCGTCGATATCGATCTCAACACCAATCGCTTTTGGCACTAGTTCATAACATTTTATGTAATTCTGCCAAAATCGCCGGCTGTTGTCATATTTTCCAAGCAATTCCATATTTTCGATCTCCAAATTAATCTTCTTTTCAGCAGAGTACTCCCTCAGTCCCTTATCTTTAAATTCGATGACAAGGAGTATTTTCACACCGGCGTGTCTCAGGTAGACATCTTCGTACATGGGGATGTTCCCGTGGCTGTCTTTAGCCTCGCCGACTACGGCAGGGGGAAAAGCTGCCGGCTTCCCAATGTAAGATACCGAAGCATCCGGAATGAATAGTTTGGGCATGTTCTTTGCATTGACATACTTGTCAGTATAAGTGAGGACAACTGCAAAGAAAACCTTTAAGGTTTGCATAAAATCTGAAATCCGAAGTCAACATTGAAGCATACGGAATCATCAAATTTACCATCGAATTTTGAACCCTGCGTTGCCATTTCTAAAACTACGCAATGTGGTCACAAAACTAAAAGCCTGGGTAACACAAAAGTCTGCTAACGAAAAAATGAATTTCAAACACCACGAGTTCAGGGTCAAGAGACAAAACTTAAAACTGCTGTTGAAACTGGTACACCCAGTGGGCAAGCGCACCAGCCGAAAACTTACATCGATCCAACGTCGGTTTGAAAAGCGGTCCTTGCCGGCTGTTCCTGAACATGGCATCCATGTACCTCTGAAGAGCCGCAGTCGCGGCCCCGTGCCGAATTCCTGGGTTGTCGACCCATAAGAGTCCAGTTTTGTCCAGGAATGTCCTAGCCATGAAAACCTCTTCAGAACACCTTCAAATTTTTCCCGACAGAAGCTAAGCATTACCAGTTCAACATGTTAAGGTCGTCATTATACTGCCTTGCGAACTCCATGTGTTCAGCTTCTGTAACGTTCTCCGCCAAAAGGAACTGTTTTGGACGATACACATGAAGACGGTCTTCCAAGAAAGGACGACCGGTGAAATCGGCGAAACTAAAACACAATTCCAAAATCCATTCATGGGCCATGGGATGATTGAATCACCTCTTCCGAATATCGAAAATCCGCTCATACTGCTCTGTAAGCACATCAAGAATTACACACAGTGTCTTGTCATCGAAAACTATGATTTTTAGTTTTGAAGCAGCATAAAATATTCGCGGACAGATTTCGGTAAACAAACTTTCTGTGTCTGCCTTCAGCGACCATTCTGAATTCGCAACATGGAAATGACTTCCATACTTCAATTTCTACCTTTCCCTTTGTCAAGAATTGAAGAAAAAGAACAAAATTGAGCTACCTACAATTGGTACAAACAATTAGTATCACAATAACCGTGTTGATTCTTATTCTGATTTCGAGTACATATAACATCAGAGCAGTACTATGATGTAGCCGAGCAATTTTCACCATTGTCTCGCAGACCACGACTGATAACATCGAAGAAATGTCCTGGATCTGCACGTTCGAAAGCAACATTTTGTAATAGGTTGTTGATTTGGTATTGGATTCGCGTTCGAAATTGGTTAGAAAAAGAGGTATTAGTAGTGCCCCAAGGCCGACAAATAGAATACAACAATCACGAATGTCAAGTCGTTCTGCCGCACCGAGCTTAAAACACGGATTTTTGCCGGGACAAATACCAAACTCAGGACACCCACCTTCCGAAAATAGTATCCGACTGCAGTTCCCCAAGAGGCCTCTAGCGTTCCCATGATCCAGTTCGAACTCCCGAAACGGAATCGGTGACGTTGAGGCATCGCGAGTTTCCGGATCTGCAAAAAAGAAAAGTGTCAATTTTAACTGCTTTGGTGAGCATACAGTCGCCAAATTAGCCACCAGGGTTCACACATATACTCACCGAATCTCTTGGGCGAGACCTGAACTGAAGCATCAGTTCTTCGAGAAGCTAGATGAGAAATGACGTGATATTAGACCATTTCGAGTCTTCGATGCTTACTACCACCAGTCCCAGGGCTTCCATTAGGTACAGAATTGATTCCAGCAACACCTAAGAACACATAAGATCGTCACAACTACCACCTCACGTATGACTCACAACCATGGTTTTCGGCGCAGCAACTGCTGTAACCTGCTTGCGAAGAATCCAATAACGCACGTAGCTGGGAAGCCGGCGCAGCGAACCAATCTTCTCTCACGGCCACAAGGTAAAATACATCACCTAGTTCAAAATCTCAAATAAATAATTAACAAAAAAAAAGGATTTTCTGTGTTCGCATTTCTAGACTTTGCGCTAGCATAGTATTCAAATAACCGAATAATGCAAGCACCAACTCACCTCGGTCATCAGTTTGCGTATATAACCCAGCGGAATTAGTGGCCCAGCTGGCAAATTCTTCCGGGGTACCGGTCCTCACATGAATCTGCAATCAAGAAAGAAATCAAGCTGTATTCGATGCTGACTGAGAGGAAATTAGTGAGTTATTTATCAACCTGGTTTTTAATTGACCTTTTCTAGCATCGAATAATACAGTTAACGATAGTCAGCGCTGTGAGTATAATATGGAAATGATCAGAGAACCCTGGTTAGCCAGAAAACACTATCGTCATTCGTCATCCAGATTTAATTGTGATAAATACAACCCAGGAAATACCGTCGTCACCCAGTTCCTAGAGAAACTCGAAGGGCACTATGAAAATAGTTTTTGCAGTTTCGTTTTCAAGATCGTTCTGATCCTATACAAGCAGGGCTGGCACAGCACAGCTCAGAATTTTTTGAGCTGAGCTGCAGCTCAGTCAGTTTTCGTGCTAGTCAAGGAATTTTAAATTTTTTGAAGCATCAGATACATGAACGAATACAGTTTTCAAAATTTCTTGCCTAGCTCGAAAACTGACTGAGCTGCAGCTCAGCTCAAAAAATTTTGAGCTGTGCTGTGCCAGCCCTGTATACAAGCCTCCACTTTAACACTATTTCGTAACTAATAAAACATCCCAACAATTAACAAAACAGTCAATTTCATTCAAGCGATGAAATTCGTATTATCCACAGTATTCCAGATTGAACGAATTATGATACCAAGAATTACTTTTCCGATGAAGGGAAATTTGTTGCCTGAAAGCTTTACGAAATGGACTTATGCAAAAAATGGATGCAAAATGGTTCAGCGGCAAAAAGTGTTCGATTTCAGTTTTTGCTTCTTGCTGTTAATTATGCATCTTCCATTTGAAAGCACTTACCTGGTTCGATGTGGCTGGACCGAGTCTGGAGAGAAGCTGAATGTGTTTTCCGATATCGCATGGATCAACAAAACGAAACGGGGCGAAGAAGCCCCAAACGTAGGAGAAAATGAAGAGCTGCTCCACCATAGCGCATACTTCATAAGTAGTGCAAGTCAGATGGTTCTTTGTCATATGATAATGGCAGCTGAAAGTCAAGAAGTTCAGTGTTGTAAATGATGTACGTCTTCCTAATCAAATTTGATAATATCTGGTAACAAACAACATTAGAAATTGCCGTACCGGTTGACTTTCGGATGAAATTCGGACGAGATCGCGTTAGTGACCTCTAATAACTCGCGCAGCAAATGTTTCAAAGCCGAATCCTGAAAACAGCGAGAAAATTGTGAAGGCGCCTGACGTGAACACAATGAATTCTACTACGTGATTGGCAACTCTTTTTGTTTACCCTGCCCTGCGAAAACATTCGTGAAATTCGGAGCTCGCAGGAATTTCTACCTGACTTTTTCAAGCGAGAACTAGCGTCTGCGTCAGTGAATACAAATTCATTTCAAACCTGGCTAATTCCGTCACTCAGGAAATTCGTGTTTTCAACTTTTGCTTTCAGAACACGCGTTACCAAAAAATCACATTTTTTCAGAACGAATAAGCCAGTCAAAGTGAATCTTACCAGTGCATCCAGGTCGGAGAACGCAAGTGAAATTTCAACCGGAACAACAAAGTCGGCGGGAGCAGAAGCTAAAAAACAAAAGGCGGTTGCATTCAGTACGATTGTACACCCATTGTACGATTGCATCGTACATCATTCTACAAAAAGAAAAACTCACTTTTGAAACCAGCAGCTTGAGCCAGAAGAGCTCTTTGGTGAAGATATTCAAATGACATGACTGTTTGCTCGACGAAATTCGGTTTGCAGATAATCAGCGGAAATCGCGGCTTGGCCATGGATTTCTTATTGAGTCGTGGATCCAGCGTCAACAGAATATTAAAGAATACTGAGATGTAATCATCATTGAAGTGGTCGAAGTTGTTCAGGTCAATCTCGTGGTATTCCTCTGGATACAAAAGCTACTGAAAAAATAGCTCCACCGTCTGAAAAAAAAACACTGCTTACTTTCTCCAGCCGTGTATTCGGCACTTTTGCCAAACGGAATCGGTCTGAAAAAAGAATCGTTGAAAATGGCAGGCGAAAATTCATGAGAATTTGTTGACACATAAAACCGAAAATAAGGCACCGACGAATTACGATAGAAATCACGATACAATTAAATTCTAAACAGTTTCCAGCTCTGCTCCTAACAAATTATCAATGGTGGCGCTGGTCATTTAATTAAAACAAAAATACGTACAAAGGCGAGGGAAACGTGTGATAAGTTCCACCGAGTTCGACGCCGGAAGCAAGATGTAGGAGAACGACAGTGATTTCCGCCGGAGCATGATCTGGTCGCGGTCCAAGATACGAACGCATGGTATGCATCACTGCGAAATCCTCAACTCCAAGATCTATCAAACGAAAAGAAATTGACGACCCAAAAAAACGATCAAGAAAATATACCATCGAATTTTCCTTCGAATTGCATGAGTTTGTCACGGACATCCGCGACCATCAGCAGCTTGTAATTAATATTGTTGAGAGCCTTTGCGGCCAGCTCGTTCGCAGTCTGTCAAAAAGAAAAGATTTAGCAAAAAGGTCGAACCCGAAAGAAAAATGAACTTCCGGTTCAACTATAAACGATAAACAATACGACAGCTATTTATATCTCATGAACTTCCCGTGCCTCAAAAATTAGTTTCAAAAAATCAAATCAAATCAAAAATTAAAAAAATCAAATCAAAAATCAAATCAACAAACTTCAAACCGACCGAATCTCAAAGACTTACACGAAAATGAACCATGGACATCTTCTTTTCCTCTCCCATCGACGACTCGAATTCTCCATCTCCCGTCTCCACATAAATACTGGTATCGTATCTAATTCCCGCATACCGAATATCATGGGCCTGCTCTGGAGTAGATTCATCTGCATCAACCGCTGGATCCGGAGAGTCCTTGATTCCTTCAGACAAGCCAAAGAGTTTATCGAATTTTCACCCATTGAAACAATTTACTGTCCTCGGAGAAAGAATCCTGAGTACTATCTGAACTAATCTTAAAAGGAAAACAATTCAAGATTCAATTATTTCAAATTCGCAAAACATGTTGTCGTCGATGTCCACCTGTTGAGGATTGCCCCCCCCCCCTTCCAGTTCCCTCGGCGTAAGAACTACCAAAGCGTATGGGTACACACGGTACGTTAAAAATCGTAACGTATTGTACGTTGCATAATGCCGTCTGTGACCGTAATATGTGACAGTTTAAAGATCTCAGAAAGCGGACTTTTAAAACCATGCAAATAAAATCTTCGTTAAGTTTTGTCCTTGAATTGAAAACATTGAAAAGTGATCTTCTGCAGCCATCAAACCTCATATACCTTCTACAGACTTTGAGCTGACCCGCACGCCCAAAAAAATTGATTGTCACCCCGAGAGTATGATAAGGATAACGTTTTTAAAAATCACTGAACTTCGGACCGTAAAGATAACTGATCAGGAAAGCCTGAAAAAACTGACATTTTTACTCCGCCTTAAGGGAATCAAGAATATCTTAAATATTGGCATTATACCTTCATGCAAAAAACTATAGAAATATGTATTTTTCATCTGCGTCATAATAAATTGTCCATAAATTAAACGACCGATAAACTCAACGTGCCTCCATAACGTAACATGCCACAAAGCAGTCAATCCTAATGCAATACTTCCAGAAATAATCCAAAAAATGAATCCACATAACCGGGCAAAATTCAAAAAAGAACAGGGAAATAGGAAACAGGAAATGATCAGGCGATTTCTGCGTTATTAAAATTCAATACAAAAAAAAAGACCGAAACAATTAATTTTAACTTACGGTTGTTTTCAGTCCTGTCAGAGGTCTCGGACATTTTTGGGTGCGCTGTTTCCGCTCGAGCTATGGTGTAGTAGTATAATCCTTCCCAGATAAGATCACTGTGGTAAAATAAATTCCAAATTGAAAGTGGCAGTTGAAGGAATAACGGAAAAATCAGAAAGGAGTCAAAAATATGACCGAAATTGATCAGTCATAATGGAACTACAACTGCCGTGCCAGACAGGCCAAGAAAACGTCGCCGTTGCGAATGATCAAATGATTGCGTCATAGCTGGTCAGCGTGTTGCGCGTTTATGCATCAATTCAGTCCATTACCATATATATCCATAAATAACGAGCGCACCACGCCGTTGTGAAATTTAAATCTCATTGAAACAAACAGGAACGTATGTCAGGATGATTTTCAGTTTGATTACAGTATATCTACCATACTGTAGCAGATGAAAGTCCCGGATGAATAACCGTAAATCACACCAGATCGAATAAAATACTCGACTTCGCGAATTAGGCTTTTAGTTTTGATATCGTTCAATCAACAGTTTGTCGTGGCGAATGTTTTGTTTAATTATATCTGAGTAGACGAAATTCGCCAACAAAATAACAGTGAATCACAGCGGATCAAAAAAGTACTCAAAGTAGCGAAATCGCATTTGGTATCCAAAAAGCGGCAGTTACCGATGTCTTGAACGAGCCTGCTCTTTCGAATTTTCTGAAAATTCAGCTACTGAGTCATTAAAAAACACAAGAACTTGGTCTCGTCTAGATCCTGGATAAATCTAATTGTTAATTCGAGGAGTTACGCGTACATGGCTGGTTCATAACTATTGGTCTGTACAAAAGTACGTATATGTGTACGGTAATAAAACCCAAAAAAGCGACCTGGAAAAGGATGACCTTTCGTATCTTAACGGAGAAAAAACCGACCGGTTATTCGATCTATTATCACACTCAGAAACGCAAAATTTGAAACTAGACCATAACGTTCATGGTGGAAACTAGGATGGACGGGAGCTTTCGTTTTGAAAAATTCACGCACTGGAACCTGTCGGATAAGAAGGGATTCCGCAAGCATCGCCAGGGGGGAACGGTAAGTGACCCAGAATAAAGCCCCCTACGCCTATGGATCTGTCAAAACAGTGAGCATGAATTGGAGTTCTCCGAAAATATCTGATTCTTTCTTCTCCTCTGGATAACGTCACCGTTTTCTGTTCATCCTTCTTCCACCTAAATTTTTTTCGGAAGAATTTGTGTCATTTTAGCTAGTGCACGGAACCATGGTAAGTCACACGAGCATGCTCTTCCTCACGTTATTTTTTCTACGAGAGGTCTTCGTTAACAGGTCCCTGCTCCCCCGATTTTCATCCAGTTTGCCAGCGGTGACAATGATGTCAGGGGAAAACAATTGGTTGTCAGCAACATCAACGCTTGTCAGATCGTCGCCGACGC
Source organism: Isohypsibius dastychi (assembly GCA_034696485.1). Classification (NCBI taxonomy): domain Eukaryota; kingdom Metazoa; phylum Tardigrada; class Eutardigrada; order Parachela; family Isohypsibiidae; genus Isohypsibius; species Isohypsibius dastychi. The sequence goes on along the minus strand of JAQIWT010001270.1, from coordinate 3,270 downwards.
CGTGCGATCAACATTAGGGCCTCGTGGAATGGATAAAATGATGGTTGAAAGTAATGGGAAAGCAACCATCTCCAACGACGGCGCCACGATCATGAAACTCCTTGACGTTGTGCATCCAGCAGGAAAAATGCTTGTTGACATTGCCAGGAGCCAGGATGCCGAAGTACGGTCTTACAGACAGTCACTTAGATCGAGAAGCTCTTTTTATCGCTGTCTCATTTTTCAGGTTGGCGATGGAACAACTACAGTCGTTTTGCTTGCTGCTGAATTCTTGAAACAGGTCAAAGGATTTATTGAGGAAGGAGTACATCCACAGATCATCATCAAGGGCTTCCGGAAAGCGACGGAACTGGTATGATCGCAGTTTCGTTTGTTTGCGTTTTATATTCGAATATTTTGTGTGATTCTTTTAGTTCTTGCTGTTCGAAAGTTTGTGGTATAGAACCTATAGGGTTGTTTATTTTACAGGCGATTGCTCGTGTGAACGAGCTTTCCATCAAGATCAAGAAAGACGACGTGGCTGGTTTGCGAGCGGTTCTCGAGAAATGCGCCCAAACAACCCTCAGTTCGAAATTACTTTGTGCCAACCGGGAATTTTTCTCAAAAATGGCAGTCGACGCCGTTATGCTTTTGGATGAATTATTGCCGCTTGACATGATTGGGATCAAGAAGATCACCGGTGGAACTTTGGAGGTATTTTCGTAACTTCCGGTTGGTTTCTTCTAGGTTTGAAGGTTATTGGTTTGCAGGATTCTTTGTTGGTGCCTGGAGTTGCATTCAAAAAAGCGTTTTCGTATGCCGGATTCGAAATGCAGCCGAAGCGGTTCGAGAAACCGTTGATTGCAATTTTGAATGTGGAATTGGAGTTGAAGGCGGAGAAAGAGAATGCGGAAGTCCGAGTGGAAAATGTTCAGGTATATCCCGTCTCGTTGATTTTGTTCAGTTTCTGAGACTTGAAGTTTTTAGGAATACCAAAAAATTGTGGATGCTGAATGGCAGATTTTGTATGATAAGCTGCAAACTCTCCATGATTCTGGCGCCAAAGTCATTTTGTCCAAGTTGCCGATTGGGGATGTTGCGACACAGTGGTTTGCTGACCGTGACATGTTCTGTGCCGGTCGAATTCCGCTGGAAGATCTGAAACGTGTTCAGAAGTCATGCGGTGGATCACTTTTGACCTCGGTGCAGAAGATCTACAAGGAATCTTTGGGAACTTGTGGACATTTCGAGGAACGACAAGTCGGAAGTGAACGGTAAAATATGTGTTTATCAAAAATTTGCAACAGCATTTGAATTTTCGATGATGTAGTTTGTTGATCTCCCGGTGTCTAAAAATTTGATTCTTGTTTATTTAAGATCTAATCAACGAAGTCGGAATAGACTGATTTTTTGGGTGATGCACAAAAATTTTCCATTTCGGTTTTGGAGTCTTGGAATCTGTAGATGTTAATTCTGGTCGTTGTCTGGTTTATATTCTCATGAACTCTTGGTCTCAAGAATTTAGGCGATTGAGCTGATTGCATTTACTTCTGTTTCGAAAAATCGTTGTTTTTATTTGGTCCAAATTCTTTGACATTAACACTGTTTTCATTACAGATTCAACTTCTTCACTGAATGTCCATTGACCAAAGCCTGCACTCTGGTTCTTCGTGGAGGTGCTGAGCAGTTCATTGAGGAAATGGAGCGATCTCTTCATGATGCTATCATGATTGTTCGACGCGCTTTGAAACATGACAGCGTCGTCGCCGGTGGAGGAGCTATTGAAATGGAACTGAGCAAATATCTCCGTGATTACGCTCGGAATATTCTTGGAAAACAGCAGCTGATTATCAGTGCTTATGCCCGAGCTCTGGAATGCATCCCACGACAACTTTGCGACAACGCTGGATTCGACTCGACGAATATCCTGAATGAACTCCGTCACAAGCATGCCACTGGTAAGTTCTGGGTTTTGAGAAACAAACCGGGGAACGGACTAACAAATTTTGCGTACATATTTTTGGTTTAAGAATTTTTGTCATCTACCACATTATTTTAGTAAATTAATTTGTCTGAAAAGATTTCCTTGTACAGAATGATTTCTTATCAGAATTGCAGTTGATTTAGAAATGAGTTGGCTTTATTCGAAATTGGTTGGTTTTTTCAGAATTTGCAGTCCAAACGTAACTTCAAGTTAGTTTAGAAGTTGAACGTACGGTGTATGAAACAGTAAAAACCGCTGAAATATCTAGTTGCAAATTGTCAACTTTTTGTTCACTTTGAACGAATCAGATGCCGGAATCCGTACACCGGAATCCATGAGTTATTTTATCCAGTTTTTCGCTGTGCCGATTGTGTTTATCTGTTTGAGGTTTCTGACATCAAAATATGATTTAAAAAAAGGGAAATTGAGAGAATTTTTGCAAATCCGCCAGTTATCGTCTCCTTTTGTACCAGTTTTTGTCCCTTTTGAATATAATGCTTTTTGACGGTTATTTCTTGAAAGGTTATTCAAGTTTTATTCAGCTGACTATACTCGGTGCTTCGATCAGTTGGAAAAAATGCTGGAAATTAGCCATCGATTTTATAATTCCAAGTATTTGCGTTTTAGGTGCGAAATGGTATGGAATCAACGTGTTCACCGAAGGAATCGCCGACACATATGCGGCTTGTGTCTGGGAGCCGTCTCTGGTCAAGATCAACGCACTGACAGCTGCTTCGGAAGCCTGCTGTGCGATTCTGTCTGTTGACGAACTCATCAAGCATTCAAAGGGTAACACGGAATATGAAGCTCCCGATGCACTTCCGGGTCGAGGACGTGGTCGACCTATGTAAAAGGCAAGGATCTGTCGAGGACGTTTTTGGTTAATGTTGTCCTCTTTTTCTATCTTCATCTGGAAAATCATGCTAATAATTTTGTCGTTCTGACTTCGTCGATTTTAATTAACCAAAATTGACTTCAGAATATTCGAAATGCTAAAATTGTTCCTTTTTGTCGATCAGAAATGTTTTGGAATAAAGTAAATGAATGAAAATTTGGATGTTGGGTAATTGGATACTTATGATGCACTCGCCGACAGGTTTAGTTATTTCCGCTTTGATGGAATCGGATTAAATGTTATTCTGAAGACAAAAGAGTGCATGTCGTCGCTAATATGGCTCAAGATGAGTAGTAATTCTCCCAGCGAGGTGTCTCTGTTCTACGCTGAAGTTGCTCCCTATAATCCCGATTTGGAAAGTCCCTTCAAATTAATTTCTGAAGCCCTGCTGGCTGACCGCTGTCCGATTTGA
>JAQIWT010001269.1:0-11591 GCA_034696485.1 Isohypsibius dastychi | reverse complement strand
AGTTTGACCATGGTTTCCGAATTCCTTCTTTCGAGTTCCTCACTAGAATCCAGATTAAATAGAAGACACCGTGAAGAGAAGAGAAGAAAAGTAAATCGAATCACAAAAAATTATGAAATACCATTTTTGGGAAATAATCAGGTTCCGTTCTGTAGATGCCTGAGTGTCTTTCATTCTCGCAGAACGATCTTGTTTCAGGGCCCCTAACGTGACATGAGTTGTTTCCAATGCTTGTTGCAGTCCGAATGACCTGAAAGGTCACGTTGTTATGGCCGAATTTGTTATTGAATAAAAATCAATTTATCTAATTATTTATTTTGAACATAAAAATACAGGTTTATGAAATATTTATGAAATTTTTGTGTAGATGTTTGTGAAATCATATTATTTCCCAAGAATCTAAACAAGACATATTTATGTTACATAAACCATATTCGAAGTACTTTCTTAAACGACTGATCATGTATTTTTATATTTAAATTAACCAATTAAATCAGGGGTTTTGATTCAGTGGCAAATTCTAAATCAAAAAATTCAAATAACAAATTCTAAATCAAAAAATTCAAATAACAATGACATACATTATGAATTATGATCTGCAGTATTTGCAAAAAACTTCGTTATTCAAAATTTTCGTTCAACTCACTCATCGGTTAGTTTACGAATCGTCATTTCCGATTCATTTAACGTATTCTCCTGAATTTTCAGCGTCGTTTTCGCAAGCTCCAGTTCCTTCTGCGCAGACACCAGTTGAAGCCGCATGCTATCCCGTCCATGCTTCTCCGTTCGATAAAGTAATTTCAAGTCAGCAATATCCGCACTCATAGCAGCCATCGTGGTCTTTGACCTCCTATAAATTTCGATCGCTTTTTCCTGCAGTAATTCAACTTCCGGGTGAGACTCTTCCACTTTGAGACGAGTTTCTAATTCAAATATTTTAGCAACAGCATCCCGCAAAAGTTCTTGATAACTGTCCCTTTCGTACATGACCTCTTCTATACGGCCATGCAGGCGAGATTCGATTCCATGACCGTCACGGTCACCGGAAAAAACGCCATTAGTGCTTGCTCCCACGCTGAACTTCACTGGAACCACATTGCGAACGGTAACTTCCGGTGCGGATTCTCTTACATTGCCATTTGTCGCTGATTGTCGAAGTGAGTAATCTCTGATCTGAAAAAACCGAACATGATTTTAAACCGGCTGGTTTCAGTTAAGCCATAAAGAAAAGCGACGTAGATAATTGGTAACTAAATAGTTCAGAAGCATGGTTTCACAATAACTCTAGTCTACACACACTTCTTGCTGTCACAAATAAAGACGATATCATTAAACATTGAAATAAATAAATACATGTTGCTAAATTATATTGTTTATAGTGTATCTTACTACAATTTATATGGTTTATGTTATGTACTATCTGTTATCATATAAATACATGATATGATTTATTATAATATGTAAGATATTCCATCATCCCTAGTGGTTTACAGTATGAAATCTGAATTCGAGCACAGGTACACGACATACATATACGATTCTAAATCGGCGTACTTAATGCAAAACTTCTACACACAAAAATAAAATAAAATCAATAGCATTTCAAAAAAATTCTCACCGGTGCATCTCCGTCATCCGTATCTCGAGTTGCAATGGATCCCATAGTTTTTGACTTGGCCGAAAACGCTTTCGATGCCGCAGGATGCAGTTCCGGAATGGCAGAGGTACTAGCAATGGATGGACCCGGTGAAGGCCGCAAGCTGAAAGTACTTCTTCCTTGCACAGACGAGCTCGAAGCTGCATCTCCCGGTTTTCCAGATGAAATATCCGCGTGTCGGCTAGACGCTTTCGAAACATCCATTATGTAACGGCGTTTTATTTAAAGTCGTTGTTTCTAGAAACGACACCACTTGATGGGCAGAAAAACGGCATCCGGTTATCCAACAACGAAATAGTGTGATTTAGCTGCAGCAATTAACCGCGGGAACAATGGAAAGGGCTGCAACGGAAAAAAACGCAGATCGCAAGTTTAAATACAGCAGGAAACGTGAGACAGCTTTGACGTCCAGGGATGCAGCTGGGAAACCACGCATGTCTGCTTAGAATGACATTCTCCAATTGACAAGCGATAAATGAATGCTGGAAGCCCGGTCTGCCTTTTTTGCCCGTTTTGAAGCTGGCAGCTTACGCCGTTAGGAATGGATCGATAATCAATTCCCAAACAGTACTGCCTTATCACCACAGCTGCTCCCTTCAGTGGTATCACCTCGAGCCAGACGTCCTGGAAACAGAAGTGAATACAATTTATAGCGAAAATTTAGCTACAATAAATGAAAAGCACAAACAAATTGGTTAGCACGCAGATGTGAGCTGAATAATCCATTGCGCATCGATTCGAAGCATGCCAGGCCAAAACCGAAATCGAACACGAAAGGTCACCGTATTTTCAGGTACAAAATAAACACCGTTTCAATGGGAGTTGTAGGACGGAAGCAAGTTTCACGCTTTAATGTCACTAATTTGATACAAACACAAAACAGTGTTCTACAATTTTGTGGCGTACGCGGCTTTTCCACGAAAGCCCAAATTCGATTGAAAAGAAAGCTGCTCCAATGGCAAATCATGACTTCAAAGGGACTCCGATATGTAAAACCTGTAAATGTGAAACTTGTTGAGTAAACTGTGAAATTAACCATTCTGCTCCAAGTACCTTCTTTTTTCTTTCGAACCAAGCGTCGACCATCGAACTGTCAACCAGCATCGGGAGATTGATTTGGAGGTGGTAGTTCTTTGGCATTATGCATGAGGATATCAGCCGAACACGGTCATCAGCAACAGATAGATCCAGATTCCTCATCGAGTTCTAAAATCAAATATTTTGGGATTCAGAACTAATCTCAAAATTACGCGAGCTGCGAATAAATCTTCAAAGCCAGAATCCCCAATTGCAAAATATGAATCAAATTGCAGAGTATTCTACGTACTAAATGAACAATCCGTTTCAAACAAGCTGTATACTTCGTAAAACTTAACGTACCGCAAGCGGAAGTTCAATCTCAACATGAAACTTCTTGTCTTCCAACCACAAGGAATGTTCAGGAACCGCAAAAATGTCATCAGATGGCGATGCTTTCGCTGCATCCAGAGATCTGGCTACAGCACCGGAACTGTGAAAACGAACAAATTAAGGCGCTGACTGAAAAACTCTAATTTACAAAAAACAGAACCGTTGCTTACTTATCCACTTCGGAAATTAATCTCGGCTTCGTTCTGATACGCTGTTCCAAAATTTTCCCAAATACTTTCTTTCCTTTCAGTAACGACACACCTAAAACACTTGATGAGAAAATAAAATTGACCCACTGTTTTCTAAAACTTTACTGTCTCTGTTTATTTCCAAGCTGAATTTCTCTTCCAGCCCCTCAATCGCAATCGAGACAAAGAAATGGTAAAACAGCTCGCTTTCCTGGATTCTTTTGAACAGTTTTGAGTGAACTACGATGTCATATGCCAGACAAGTGGCTGCACCTGAAAACGATACGCAAAATTCAGCAGCGTTTCGAGATACATGAAAAAGATGTTTCCTCACTGTGGTCAAGCTCCTCATGAGGCTCACCGATGCTCATCGGTACCCGGAACGTAATATCGGCAGACTGAAGCGCAACTGCCAGTTCCTCGTCTGATATTTCTTTGGGGAGCGGCGGAACCTGTAAAACAATATCAAAACATGAACCCTTTCTTCGAGACACGAAAAGTAACTCATGAAAAACCCACCCTATCCGAAACGCAAATATTCATAAATATCTTCTTTTGGTCTTTAGTTTTCAGTTTCACACAAATTCCTACATACCAAAAACAGATCAATCTAACAGTTTTTGATGGAGTAATTGACGATAATCATCTCGTCGAGTTTTTTACCTGGCTCCGGGGTTACAGAAATAAATCCAGCAATCTCCGATTTCAGATCATCCAGTTTGTCCGCACCTGCGCCGTTCAGTAGGGTTTCGGCAAATTCCAGAAGTTTGTCATCCTGATCGGAGTCAGCAGGCAACCGCGCTACCGAAGGCACCTATCAAAGGGGACCAAAACTTGCAAAATACGGGCATTCAAAAAAATCGAGCAAAAATTAGATTTCACCCTCAACGAGATCGGGCTGGATGACCGTGTATTATTCCACGTTTTCTCCAGCTGCAAAAGACTACGATCAGCCATTGTCCAATCTATTTCGCGGAGATATCGTAATGACTTTGCGTCGCCTATGCAGGAATGGAAAGAAGCTTTGAAAAGAATACAGGAAAAGAACGGTGTCTGTGTTTGTTGTGGTTTCAAAACTCTTCGTACGGTTCGAAAGCATGCACGTTGCGACTTGCGTGCACTTTTGCGGAGTTATCCGCAAGTGGTGTTGCACACCACACGTTGTGACGTAGCGTACATGATTTGGCGCGGCAGTTGTAATAATATTTTAGTTCCAGGTTTTGATTGAGATCTATCTGGTTGCGAATTCGATTATGATCTTCGGATGTACAAATCATGATTATTGCAACTGAAGTCCTGAATTTGAGGAGCGGAGCATTGCTATATTCCATCGCAGTCAACTGGTCCGCTGGAAATCTGCCTGACGGTTAACATTTGAATATTTCCTATTTGTTGCTGATATTTACCTGGATTATGACAGAAGAGCCTCAGATCTCTATTCATGGATTCGGGAAATGTGATTTTATTGGCAGAGGTGGATTTGGAACTGCATATTCGGGATGTGACCAGAATAATGGCTTCAAAATCGTCGCAATCAAATTCATCGAACGATCTCAACCAAAGAAGAATCTGACGGAGAGGAAAACTCGAGAGTTGTTCGAAAATGAAAGAGCTATGCATGGAAGACTTCACCATCCTTCAATCGTCGAATTATTCAGCAGCTTCGATGATCCGAATGGGTATTATCTGGTTATGGAATATTGCGAAACCAACGTGGAAAAATTCGTTCGAGAAAAAGGCCCGATGAATGAAAAACTTGCGAGAAGTTTATTTTATCAAGTCATCCAAGGAGTCGATTACATCCATAAACAGCAGATTATTCATCGAGATCTGAAAGCTGCGAATATTTTTCTCAAACGGGGAAGCGATGAGAAATTATCAGCAAAGATCGGGGATTTCGGGCTTGCAACTGGTGCAGTGGATCTGCATCGAACTTGCGTTGGTTCCCCGTTGTACATGCCACCGGAAATTCTCGGGAAAAAAGACTATGGGCCATCTGTCGATATCTGGAGTCTTGGAATGCTTTTGTATCATATGTTGGTTGGATGCATTCCACCCGTTCTCCAAAAATGCCAGACTGCGGATGACATTCGGAATATAATTTGCCACGAGCCCATTGATGTTTCCGGCCTCCGATCTCCTTCTTCGCGAAACCTTGTCAGGTCGATGCTGCAAATTCATCCCGAAAATCGACATACTATCAGCGAAATTATCCGCCATGAATGGCTCAGACCGGAACAAGAATTGTCAGATGGTACGAAGATTTGTTTCTTGTTTTATTTAGAGTTGAATTCACGGTTTTATTCTAGCAAGCCGATCTAATGGAACAGTTGATAGCGGGCGGGGTTTTTCATTCGGATCGTCAAAGTCATCTCAATCTTCACCCAGAAATCAGTCCTGTTCTAGCTGGCGGAAAACAGTTTTAGATCCGATAACTGAAAGCAGTTTTGATGATGAAGGGGTTGGTAGTTTTTCATCCCCACGTTCCTCGGCCAGGAAACCCACCAACCGCGTCGCACAAGCAGCTTCCGGCAAAACTTCGAATTCTTTCGTCCAGCTGAACACAGAGGGGTTGAAACCATATCGGACTGAATGTGATGACCTGCCTTTTGTTGGAAGTATTTTGGAAAGCGGTGAAGTGGTGCTGGAATTTCTATCTTCTGGAATCGACCGGAAACCGGTAAAACGAATCGAAGAGGTCATCCGTATAAGTCGAGACGGAAGCATGGTACAACCAATCTATGCAAATTATGTGACCTTTTATTATTATTCCGGAATTTCAGATGTACCGGTATTCTCCACAAAACGCCGAGCTGGGCAAGAAGCCTCCCCCTTTACCGGAAGATCCGTTTCAGTTCCATGTTTCGGAGCTCCAAGATACCAATCGCGTGTCCAGAAGATATGCTATGGCAGCCCGGTTTGTCGATATGGTCAAATCGAAAACGTATAAAGTTTTCGCTCTTTTCGAATCGAAAGCAACGGGAAGAGCCAAATGCTACCTGATGCGGAATGAGCCGCATCCAAATGTGGAAACAAATTTCGATGGTAAGTTCCGGCTTTTATTGCGCACTTCCGATTCGTGTGTGACATTCTTATTTGTGAATTTAGAAAAAGGCGTGAAAATTGTCCAAACCGTCGATCGTGTCCTGGTGAAAACTTCGCCGAAGGCGAAATATTCCAGATTCACATTGGATACTTTTATAAGGAATGTACCGGTGGATGTCAAAATTTACTGGGATCTACATTGTACTGTAAGTTACAGCTAATTTTTCGACGCAAAATATATTTCGACATAGGTTATTCGTTGCAGTACAGAGAGGCCATTATTGAGGGAGATCAGTTCCTCGCAGAACAAGAAAGGAAAGCAAACGGAAAAATCAAAAAGGAAAACCGGGCTGACCATTCGGATGTTATCCAAATGTTATCGCTGAGAAGGTAAGTTTCCTGGAAACAAATCCATGTGTTTCTAAACTGACTTATTCGATAGTTACTTGGTGTTTTGATTACCTTTGTTTCCATTTGTTTGCTTGACGAGGATATTTGGATTTTAGGCCGGTTGAAGCAGATCTGACGTCCCGGAAGTCACCTCCTCGGGAATCCGTTGAAGCTGGCAGACTGCCACTTAAACGGACAGGGCATGACTCGGTAAAAAATGATTCTACCGTAGTGCTTCACTATTGGAAAAACCTCTTTGTTGCAGTGGAACAATAGTGGAGTCGTCAAGTCGAATTCTGGAGCTGGATATCAGCAGAAACCTCGGCACCAAGAATATTCTCTTAACGATTCAAGTAACGCGCGGTCCATGAGTGATTCGGGCAAATCGCACCATTCTTATGACCACGGTGCGTTTTTCGATTTCCAAGTCACAGGTTGGTCAAAACTATAATCGAACATTTTATATATTTCCAGTGATGACAACATCAGAACCTCAGTGGAATAGGCCGTCACGTTAAGTCCCGGGCATGAGCGACCCAGCTTTTACACCGCTCGTCCACTTTGGAAGACGATGTTTTTTATGCCCGGAATTCTTTGTTGTTGATGCTAGGCTTTCCATTTGTTGGTTCTGAAAGGCAACTCAGAGACGAGAAAGCACTTCGAATCTGCCCAGTTGTTTATGTGGGTGGGGAAATGACCGGGTCTCAGGAGTGATGCTGCCTTTTCGAGATCTCGATTAAATTTAATTTCTTATTGTCTCAAAACAATTCTCGTTCAAGCGGTTGTTATTGTTGGTTTTTACTTGTTTTGTTTTCTTCTTTGGTTGGGGCCACTTTGATCCATAAATGTTTTCGACAGCATTAGAAATTTAACTACATTTCATAAGGGAGTTCTCCACTGGAAAATGTCCCATGAAAGCCGAAATTTGTAAAAACGGATGAATTTACGATGTCCAGTTCGGAATAGGAGTTGCAGTGTCAGTCGCCTGAACCTACTCACTCATCGGTTGGTGACCTTTGAAAAGAGAATCGCATTTTCCACCGGCCACCTGTCATAGCACTGAGTTGGATCATGAGCTCACTCTTTTCCGCGAAAGAAAAATAAAACCAGTTTGAAAGAGCTTGCATCACGGATCGGTGAAGCTAGTGAACACCTCTTGGCCTTCCGCTGGCCTCGTAAAATCTAATGGTATCTCTCGCATCTCGAAAATCGCCTACGCTGCTCGCTGCGTCGGCTGGCAGAGAGAAGCTTGAATGAATGGCCTGAACCAGCGACTCACTCACAACACGAAACGAAAGGCCTGCGTTCTGTCGCATTTGTGGGGTTAACGAGTACGTACGTCCGAGACCGCGATGTTTGTCTTTTAACCTTTCCCTTGAAGCTCAATATTTTCGTATGTTTTTGGAGCTTCCGTGCAACATCTGTTCATTGGACGACCATTGTTCTTTGCTGGATATATTGTGCAGCATATAAAGAGCCCTGAGAGACGGAAGTGCGTGGATTATTTTTCCGATTCAGGTTCGTGGCTCGATTGTGTGGTGTTGCAAACGTGTTTACTAAGTCGTGAAAGTCTGATGTAGTCGATACTTTCTTAATTCTGAATGAAAGCGATTGTCGAGAACGGTGGTTGTGAGGAAACTTGGATCGGATCCAGATTCAATACGGCTGAACTTGTCATGATTTGTACTTTCATCCGTGTCGCGTCGTAGATCGCTACAGGGAAGGAAGCTCGGCCTTGGGCAAAAGTGCTAATTTTGTTTTGTTGTACTTATTTAGTCTTCAGGCCACTTGATGCTAAAACCATATTCCATACTGATTATTCTATGCAGAATATTTTCTTCTTTTGCATTGTTGTTCAGTGGCAGGGTAGCAAGAGAAGAGCCGAGCTCGCAGCTCGTCTGGATGTGGGTCAGCGCGTTTCCGGGCAAGTTCGATCAAGCTGCTATGTCAGCTCGAAGTTTCGCTGACTGTGAGGAAGCAGGATCTCTTTTTTATTATGCTGGTCCGTTATTGCATTCGAACGAACGTCGACCTTGAAAATGAACTGCGGGCAAATCGCAAACAGGTCTCCCTGGCCCACTTCCGGTTGAGATTTAGAACTAAAATTCTGATTATTGTGATTATCAAAATAACCGCGGTGTTCAAAAGTGATAGATTTGGTTCGCTCAGGGATTTCGTAGCTGTTGAAGAACGTTTTCAGTCTTCGGAATTAATCGATGTTTGTGTATTTGGTTTGGATGCATGCTTTCGAAATAGATTTCGAAACTCTGAAAATATTGTTTTGCAAAGTTTCCGGTTTTCCTTGAATCGAAATCGTATTTGAAGCGTTCTTTGATAGTTCTCTTATTTTTCAGTTTTTCATCGATCTCAAATAGCGAAAAAAATGGGACGGAATTTCGTCGATAAAATGAGCAGTTGTCCTAGATTGCGAGACAGTGCAGCATCGAGTTTTTCTTTCTCGCCCGAACATTCGTCGGCGCTAAAATGGAAAATGGGTCAACTCGTGTATTTATGTACTTTGCTTGCGCGCGTTTGGTCTGTAGGGGGACGGGATCGATTTTAGTGGATGCTGCGAATGTGGCCATTCCCATTACCAAATGTGTTTTGGTAAAAATCAATGTCATCGAATATGTTAAGAATGCTGTGATGCGAACTCGGCTCAAAGCACACCCAGATTGCGTTTTGTGTAGACGCGAAAAACGTGGCCTGGTTTATAGCTTTCTTTGCTCTTCGTGCTTAGACGTCCGTACCCGAATCTTGCCTTCGGCAAAGATGTAATTTTTTTCGAATTTCATGCCTTTGAAGTTCGAGTGCATCTCAAGTTGCGCCACGCAGAAGATCGGGAAAAATAAATCTCACCTCGGAAACAAATTCGTTTGTCTGGTTTTGTTAAGGTTTTGGATAACTTTGTTGATTTATATAGAATATGAACTCATACAGTATCTTATGAATTTATCCGATTTTGAAAAGTTTTATCTTCTGAACGAGAGTAACGAATAAAATGGTTGATTCCATGCGGTAGATAAGTTCGGAAGTTCAAGGCTTCCGGACAGCCTTATCTGGCTTGAGCACCCCAATTTTCTGGTGTCAATGGACGGTAATCTAAGCGTTTTATTATGCCTGGAATATGATTTGATTTTCATTGATTCAGTTCATAATTGGTACCATTTTCTGGCCGGAACGAGAGACATCCGTTCTACAGATAAAATCATAGTCATCAATATCTAGTGGGAATGGCTTCTGTTGTTAATAATCTGCAATATGTATTTGAGTTATTGTTTTTATGCGCGTTTTTAGTTTTTGGATTTTCTTATGAACAAAAAATTTGAAGTTGTTGTACTCTGTAGAAATTTCGAAGATTCAGAATGCAGTGCCGGCTCGTCTCAGAAGAAAGTCTCGATTATTTTTGCTTTTGCGCTTATGTGAACTTTCGCAGTACGAGTCATGGATTGTGGTTTTTTCCTGGTGTTCGTTTCGCTCATTCACCCGCTGTCAAGATTTTTGTTTCATTTTGCATTCAACAACGTAGTTTATGAATGACATTTCAGTTGAAGCAACAAGTTATCTAAAGGGATGGGCGTTGGCCGGTGCAGAGATGAAGGACATAGCAAAAGTCAATTGTTTTGTTCATGTTGGTCGCTGGCCTGCGCAGAAAATTTAAGCCGATACTGGTTGGATCTCATTTGTAAGATGTGTTGGTTTGGATATGATAACAAAGTTATTCGCTTTTATGAATTATGAGCATTTGTAGTTATCTACTCTGAATAGACGATGCCCAGTTGTTCGCTGTAATCAGACTTCGGCAAATGTCGAATGAGTTAAATTTTAGCACTTGGATTTACGTCGAACGAGCGGTTGTTCTACAGATTTGTTAGGGTTCGATTTTCTGAATTATTTTCGAATGCGATATATTAGAGTGAAGTTCGTGCTTGATCTGGTCTGGTCAGAAACAAATAGCGTGCCCACAGTCTTGAGACCAATTGCCACAGAAACCTAGAGATGCAGTAATTTTGAAAGCTCGAGTTCAGTTGTCTTTACCTCCATTTTGGGGTGAAATGTATAATTAGGTTTATATTAGAAGCTTGCTTCATGTTTCTAGGCCTTCGAACGCCATTGTTTTCGATATTGAATGAAGAGTCAGTGACGGCCTCTTCGAAGAAAGAATTTCGTCGAATTTTTCCCCATCTTCTGTGCAACCAAAGAACAAGTTCGTGGTAGTGCATGTCGGCATTTTGTATAATAAAACAATGGTGGAATTGCTAGATGAGTTCTACGGAAACGATTTCGAATTCTAATCTAATACAGGTTGTAGTTTAGGTTAGGACTTAAAGTTTTTAAACTTGGATAAATGTTGGATGTCAAGTTTTGCGAGATGTCAAATGCATAAAGCTGATTTTGACATCAGCTAGATGTGTTGTAATGATTCGCGCCATCTACATGCGGTACAGCTCGCCAGGCGGCGTGACAGCAGTTGAATTCTTTGTTTCCATCCTTGTGTGATGGATGAAAGTTGTTCATACTGCTTTCCATTTCCGCGTCAGCTGGAACCTACAGTCTTTGTTTATTATCCACGTTCTTCTATGTTTGGCGACTTGAGAGTCAAGTTGGGAAATGTATGGTAGAACATATGTACTTAAGTAGCGTTGGCAAAAACTACTAGGGAATGGTTATCTATGGTAGCTGGAAACTATGAGTTCTCCAGTCGGGGTTTTCAGAATTGTAGAGTTTGGTTGTTTAATTTCGGTTTTTGAAATTGACCAGTATATTACAGTGTTTTAGTAGCATGTGCACCTAGGATTAAGTAATAACGGAAGCTGAGGAGCGATTCCCTATGGCTTTTGGTAGAGTGATATTATGAGCATGGACCACTACCTTGCTTATACTTAGCTAATATTATGGGC
>JAQIWT010001268.1:0-11592 GCA_034696485.1 Isohypsibius dastychi | reverse complement strand
CGTAGTCTCAAAAGGTAAAATAACACGATATAGCATTCGGTGATGCGACCCCTGTCAATGCTCTGTCTGGATTCTTACTGTGGTTTTCAGTTCAAAGAAAACCATTGAGCTAGTCTGACGCAGATTTTTGTACCATCTGCAAGGAATATTGGGTTGCAAAAAGGAATTCGAGTTCGACACGGATATAGCCGGTGGGCATAAAGGTCAACCTGCCATATATCTAATCACCCAGGACAAAAACTCGACTCCTATTTACCCAGGCTCCGTTGCAACCTCTTCCCGCACTTATTTGTTTTTATCGAGTCTTAACCAGCTATCTAACTGGCCCGTCAATTTTCCATCCATTAAAAACGCATCGTCGCATTTTAAGTACTCCATCCATCCCTACCTTTTCTCAGCCGGCCTAATTCAAGGTGCTCCTTCATTTGATGCTGATAATAGGGTCGGTGCCCATGCTATGTAATTCATCCCAATCAATTACTCCCGCAAAAATGCACACGAAGGCTCTGTGAGCCATATTTTTGTTTTTTTCACCCCACCTACATTCGCACGCGAACATTTTCTTTCCAATTCATTTCTTTCTTTTTTTCTGAATTCAACCTCCCGGCATAAACTAGACAGCGATTCTTTCATCAAAACGCCGCGAGCCGCCAGCCGATTCTGAAACAAGTCACTCGATGGCTGCTGATTAAAAACAACGAATCTCACTGCAGCTCCGTTCGCGTTCTTGTTGTTTTCATCGTGATTTCGTCATTGTGTTTCATCATGCTGAATTCATCGGTGGGAAATTGGACGTATTTCAATGAGTCTGGAGGTGTGGAGAGCTTGGGTTTCCCGCTCGACTATCGAATACTGGCGACGCTCATCCACATCGTCATCTTCTTAGCCGGACTGTTTGGGAATGTACTTGTTATCATTCTGGTCCACAAGAATCGCAGCTTGCAGAGTCCGACATACACCTACCTGGTAATTATAATCTAACTACATACTTGGTGATTTCGATATTTTGTTTTTGAAATCTACAAGTCAAACCGTCGCTACACAATTACTGAAGCCCTACGAGTTTCTTAACTGACCTTCTTTAATTATGCATCTCCTTATTTTTCATGAGGTAGAGCCTTCACTTTTTCGTCAATTAAGAGTTACGAATGTTGTGTTCTGAGTCACCGTTTTATATTGGCACCCAATTTGTTGGACCGATCATTTTTGTTGGGGTGGCGTCTCATGCACCAGCAAAGAATCTAAATCTAATTAATCTTTGGGATTCTGGGTTAGGAATACACAGGTGTTTGTCAGTTAGTTCCGCTGGGATGTTTGTTTTTACCATGAATCAGCGGAGAAGGGTAATCAGATATAGCAATGCCTAACTCGAAGTT
The DNA here is from genome assembly GCA_034696485.1 of Isohypsibius dastychi. Classification (NCBI taxonomy): domain Eukaryota; kingdom Metazoa; phylum Tardigrada; class Eutardigrada; order Parachela; family Isohypsibiidae; genus Isohypsibius; species Isohypsibius dastychi. Next base: position 10,216 of record JAQIWT010001268.1, on the reverse strand, counting down.
AGCAGTTTGCTATAGAGAGCGAAGCGAGCGCGCAGCAAGCAAAGCGCCAGCGAAGCGCATTTCGCGTTCGGCGTTGGATATAGCAGTTTTGAAATACAGGTCATCCAGCGTCCTTCAAATTATCACAGGTTTCCTGCTTTTAGGTATCGTTGGCGGTGGCTGATTTGATTATCTTAATCTCAGCCGTCCCCGAAGCAATTGTCGTACATCACATAGGGAATCAGTGGCTGATTGGTCAAGTCGGCTGTTCCATATTCATCTTCTTCAACTTTCTCGGGATCAACGCCGGCAGCCTCAGGTAATACATTGGGTTTTCACATCAGTAGACACGCTCGGCTGTTGAACTCTGAAATACAGTGTCCGAGTTTTACGAAAAAAGTCCATCCAAACAATGTAGGAACAGCTTTGAGAATATGAAATAAGTGTGCACCGAAAGATTTTCTGTTAGAATATCGTTTTTCAGAACTTATAAATTATGAGCTGATATCACTAAGATTGAATCGAACGTTGATGTTTTCTGTGAAATATCAACCAAAAAAATTATTTACTGAAGAAGTGAAGAAGTTTTGTTTGTTTTCACATAAAGAATTCACATAAGTTAATCACATACTATAAGCTGCCAAACAGCGAACATTCTGCGAACGCGCTTTGGTTTTCGCAGCCGTGAAGTGGCCTCATTTCTTCCGTAATTTCTGGGCCACATAAGGTCTCCGAGGAACCTAATTATAAATGTGCGACAATCACCCCACGCGCGGAATTACCAGCAAAAACTTGAAACTGGGTTATTCGTTTTGTTAACCCTTTTTAAAATTAATTAACAACCTCAAACCCTTTTTTCCCGTTTTTTCGAAGATTCATTGGCTGATTTATCGAATCTGGAGTTTATTCAATTTAGCGGTGTTTGTAGCAGTTGTCCGCGAAAATGCTTCTCGATTTTTTCTGTTCTCCAAACCAGCTTGAGACGAGACCCAAATTAATTTTTCAAAATGACAGACACGTCCTCATAGCTTTGTTTTCCTCCTGCCTGCAAGGTAGACCGAACGTGAATGACTTCTGGCGGTTAAAATCTTTACAACGGCTCACTTTACCATTCAGACCATGAAAATTCAATCCATTATCAAAAATCAAGCTGAAGAATGAAACTGGTTTCCACACGGACTCCTGGAGTGCAGCCCGTCTGGTTGGCGCACTTTCAGTTCAGATGGGCAGGCAAATCTTCAATGACAATGAAATCTCGGCTTCCGCGAAAAATGTCAGGTGTTTGATTTATAGCGGCTGTAATGTATTCATTCATCAAAACACATTCGCCATTAGCTGCTTTGCGGAATCTCTTACACCTTGACCATAACATACTGCGTGGTACATTTTCCATGAAGCTAAATCAAGACACATTTTGGCCAGAGTCCATGTTTAAAACATTCAAGTATGTAAAAATTTAAGTGCTGAACGTACCCAGAATAACTACGAAGTGATGCAAATAATCCGATTTTTGCATCCCTGGTGGCGTTAATTTAATTAATTACAACCTCATGTTTTCTTTGCTTTTAGCATCCTTGGGTTCACAATCGAGCAGTACGCTGTAGTCTGCATGGAGTCCAAAGTTAGCGCTTGGTTTAGCGAGCACACAAAGCACATCGTCGCAGCACTTTGGGTGTTCTCCGTGACCTACTGTTCACCATGGTTCGGTCTGACCGAAGTACGCCAAGACCCCATATTCCCCAATCGGGAACGCTGTGACCTCCGCTTATCCCGTCGAGTTTATCTGGGACTATTTGGGACCGACTTCTTTCTCTTTTATGTCGTACCGCTTATTGTGGCTGTTTTATGTTACGCACGCATCGGCCTAGTTCTCCTACAAACAGCACGTGTGTACAGTTGGGAAAGCCCAAAGCGTGGCAGTTTGCGACACAACACCTTTCCCCCAGCGGCCGAAGACAGCAGCAGTCCCGATGCCGTGTTGGCAGCAGTTGGGGAACAACTCACTACTCCGAGGAACCGTTGGCGACCCAAACCACAATCTCACAAACAGGTGAGCAGAAATGCCTAAACATTTACAGAAACGTTGACTTCGTAGCAAAAACATGTTTCAAACTCAAATTCAAGTTATGGTGCCATGACCTGTAACTGTAACTGGTATTTTTCTGATTAGGTACTTCGTATGTTGGTCGTTGTGGTTGTTATTTTTGCGGTGACCTGGCTGCCGTTTCGCGGACTTCTCATCTATAACTCATTCGCCAAGGAAAGATGGAGTAACTTGTGGTTTTTGTTCTTTGGGAAAACAATGATCTACCTGAACTCCGCCATAAATCCAATTTTGTACAACGCGATGAGTCCTCGATTCAGAATGGCGGTATCGTTGCTATTCAGCTGCACACAAAGTATGAGATTGTTATGACTCTCTCACAACTTTTGTTGATTTTTCATTGTTTTCAGCAAGGAAAAGATCGCCAAGATATGAGCACTGCTCCAGAGCCCAGTTCATCATGACACCTTAAACGCCGTCAAAGACCGGAAACCTAAGTTTCACTACTTGTTTTTGAGAACTTTCGCACAACTTTAGGAACTGTGATTAGTAACTTGAGTGTCTTGCTGTTGGCTGGAACTGACCAAGATCTTCGTTTTGATCCAGTTGGAGGGCAGCCAGGGGCGTCGCAAACCCCGTATCCAGATCTTCAAGAATTCGCCCAGGTTAGCCGAGCAATTTTCAAAATATAAAAACCCCATGGAGATTCTTAAAATTTTTTTCTCTACAAAATGGCTGCCTCAGGGGGGTTGGGGTCCAAGGTGGTCGCAGGGGTTGACCCCTGGCCAAAAACATGGGTGTAGCAAGTGTAGCTAGTCTCCTCACTTGCTACGCCCATGTTTTTGGCTGGGGGTCCATCCTTGAGACCACCTTGGACCCCAACCCCCCTGAGACAGCTATTTTGTAGAGAAAAAAATTCTAAGAAACTCCATGGGGTTTTCATGTTTTTGAAATTGCTCGGCGAACCTGGGCAAATTCCGGAAGATCTGGATATGGGGTTTGCGACGCCCCTGAGGGCAGCCACCAATCTACCCAGCCAAAGTTTCTTGTTTTTCAAATGTTAAATGTTAATTGTGCCAGCAATTTGTGAAAGTAATTGTCCCCTGTAAAACCATGTATTTTCGGTGACGTAACTCACAAGATATGCCGGCGAGCCGAAAATAAAAGATGAACATTTCCTTCATTTGCATGGATGACCCGGCGATGGGGAATGCTTTAGAGATTGTCGGTTTCATGTCGTTTCTGATCTCGACTATGAATTTCTGATGCAGTTTCTCCCGCAAGCTCCTCTGCGATAGAGTACCTCCACGGCGCTATGGCGGATAAAGTGTAACGTGGCAAAAGTGTTTTCCAGAATGGCTTCGCACAGCAAGGCAGAGGCTATTATAGCGGTTTCGGAAGATGATTCGAACAGTAACTATTTCTACAATGCTCAATAGAGTGAGAGATTGAGTCGGAGTTAGACTAAATTAGGACAGGCACTGGCGAAAGGAAAGCGCAATGCGGCGATACCGATCGCCAAACAGGTAAATAGGCTGAAACGTGTTAATAAGGAATCCATCGCCTTCGTTTGTCTTTTCTGCTTTAAAACGGTCCATATTGCTCCCGGAATAATTACGAAACAATGAGATATTACACGGGTTGAAAAGTGGTGCTGCTCAACGTTCAACAAAAGTTGAGCAGTCCTCTAGATGCCAAGTTTTTTGACTAACCCAATGGCTCGATGCGTAAGGGAACAGAAAGAAAATGTTGCGGTAAAGAAGTAAGGAATTGTAACCGTGCCAGTGACCAGGGTTGCCAGCACACCAGTCAGTTGCAAATGTGACTGGATGGACACGGGTTACTTGGAATATTCTGACTCTAGCTTATGGATGCCACGGTGTTCACTGTCACGCTGCAGTCAGAATAAGTCACTGTTAGATGAAAACTTTTCAGAAACATGTAGGAATCCAAATTGATCCATTTGTTTAAGATCCTGGCGTACCTTGAAGACCTCTACCATCAAGCATCTGAAAGAGCATATAGCATCCTGACCGGGATTTATTTTGCGAGTAGCAAAAACCATCTCCACGTTAAGAATATGTACCCAATACCCATGAAAATACTGAACCCCTGAACCATTTCTCGAAGGTGCACGCAAATCTCCGTTCCCAAAATCATCACAACCAGAACATCACAGACACTTAAAAAATAAAAAACCCCCTTAACCACTGTTTTCTAAGCTGTTGGCGCTTCTCCAGCTTCCGCTCGGTATGGCCGAGATGGCTTTCGGGGCGGTTGGGGTTGCGGTTGTGGTTGAGGACGAGGTCGGCTAGCGGAATAATCTTGTGGTTTGTAGAGAAGACCACCAATTGTAGCTTCCATTTGATCATCCAAAAGTGGCTCGTTCTCCTTGTACAATCGGCTGTTGGAGTAATCACGGAATTGAGCGGATTTGCTGCAATCGACATTGAAGAACCAATCGCAGGTCAAAGTGATTTGATTGAAGAGCTGGAAGAGGAAAAACTTGATTAGACAATCAAAGTGGAAGACGCTAGTCTGTTCTTACAGTTCGGTTCGGGCAGAGGTAGCTGGTCAAGAGTCCGTTGACGTCACAACGGTGGAAGATCTGGCATTTGCTTGGCTCGGCAGTCTCAGCGTAGAATCCGGCCTGGTTGTACTTTGAGCAATCAACATTGTAATCTGGAATGACAGCGTTGATCGGGTAGTCTTTTCCTGGAACTGCATTAGCCAAGATGTCTTGTTGCTCTTCTGTCGTGATGTCCTTTCCACCTCGCAGAATGGTCAATGCATCCCAGACTGGGGGAACCTGGCTGTTTGCCCCGTGAGCCTGAAAATAATCAAAGGTCATTGATGGATATTGTCACCAGTAAAAGAAATATTTTCTGTGTACCTCATGCGCCAGGCAGGCAACTGCGGCAAAAGCGAGAACGGCGATAAACATGATGGTGTGGCTGGAGAGAAGTTGAGAAGAGAAGGGAAGTAGTATTTATTTAAGGGTTGATATGATACTGAAGATGTTAATACTGAAGATGGACCACTGTTTTATACCCGGGTTTGAACTTTGGGAAAAGCCTTCAGGAGCAAAAGGATGACAAATGATGTCCATTAGTGTATTGCATCGTATCGAACCAGTTTGCTCACAGGTTATGTAACCATCCACACATCCAACACCGCATTAGTGATGAATAAATGATGAGTGCCCAATGCATCTCTACTACCTGAGCACGGTCTGGGTTCAACAGCAGCCCTTCATTAATCAGTCTGGCGATTAATCTTCTGACCCAGTTGGCAGCCATATCTTGCGTAGTTTGTGACTCGATCAGTACGCAGCAGACCTTGCTGGAAGGGATGCAGGTCTCAGCGGTCAAGTTTCGTATTACTGCAGAAAACGTATGTTCAATGATGGTATCTGCAAAAGCGTGTGAGGTTGCACGATACAAGATGGGACCACAACAGTTTATCGCTTGGGCTTTTGTTAGGTCTTTGTCAGATTCTGGCAATCTTAACCATGGATCACTTCCCGGTTAGCTGCACCCTTCTGAATGAGTTTCTAGCTATTGGCTGTCAAATTTTTCCCGTGTCATCCGGATGTTTTTCTTCTCGCGGCCAAGGACAAGGATCGTAAGTCATGCAGCATGAAAGAGTGCTTTTCAGATTCGAGTGAATTTTCGTTAAGTAGTTCTTTGTTATACGTTAGGTTCTCCAGTACAGATGGTCAAGCCAGCGCCCCATTCCTCATGTTTCAGACCTGGAATTTGCAAGGCGGAGCATTGAAACACTGGTTCCATCACACTCGTCATTTTTGACGCACGTCAGAATACTACACAATCATCTGTAGTGCTGTATCCACTCACGCTTAAAATCTCCGAATTAGTTCAAAACATATATATTAGGAAGATCATATCCTCTAGATACTATGATTTTGGGCGGAGATATTTGAAACTTTTACGTTACAAGCCTCATGCTTTTAGATTCGGGGGGGGGGGGGATAAATCTCCTAAAATCGGATCTTGACATTATTTAATATCCCAGTTGCTTCGGCTGTTAACACGTACGAATCCCTATGAGATATTCCATTCTGCTGAAATACTTCATTTTATTATAGGTGTCCCCATCCCCTCCTTATAAGATTCAGGTTTGGCAAATCTTGTAGCAAGTGAAACCAAAACAAAAATCTAGTAGCGAAAGCCTCTGTCGTCACCAAATCCGGAAAGTGACCTTTCGGTTCTTTGACCTTGCAAGAGCAGAATTATCACGACCATCGAGTCTTCTGCAGGCAAACCAGTTTTCAGATTGAATTCCAAACATAATCAACAAACTGTAGCTTTTTCGATTTCGACTGCGTAGCATAATCTCTCATTGGAGTTGTTTTCTGCCGATTTTCCACGAAGTAAATGAGGAAGTAATCAAGTAATGATTCAAGAAGTAAGGAACAAGAAGCAAGAGACAAATGGTATTAAACGATAACGATTTTTGTTCAATTTCAAAATAACAACAAATACAGTGATGGATGATTGAGTCGAAATGGCAAGGGGTAGGCGAATCTTGTAGCGAAAATCCCCTTGTCCTGAAAATGTCGGACCCTCAGTCCAATAGCTACAATACGTCACCGCTACGACACGATTGTTGAAGAATCTTGTAGCACCTGAATCTTATAAGGAGTGGATGGTGTATGTCATGTACAGTGCTATAGAACAGCAAATTATGAAAACACAATCAACAGCTGACCCAGCAGATGGTTAATACTGATATTTCATTACGATGCCGCCTGGGGATGAATGTTGAATAATTTCTCATTGTTTAGTCGAAATTGGTAAAAATAAAATCGAGCTCGACTGCAGCACGTATATTCACCAAACATTTCTGTGTTGATACCACAACACAATGTTCTTCCATCTCCGGCGCGTATTTCTCTGTTTGGCTTCCCTTTTTCTACTGCTTGGCTGTACCGAATCCAAATGCTCCAAACTCCCGTCAGACCGATGTTGGGTCACGTGCATGGAGGAAATCTTCAACGTCATTTGCAACAACGTAACGGCTAATATGGTCTTGAATGACATCAAGGTGTTTAGCGGAAGCGTGCAAAAACTACGGTGAGTCAAATCACACTATGCTGCAGTAAGGGTCTCATCATGACAAAAGTTTGATAATATCTTAGCTGCAAAGCCCCAATCGGATTCTCGAACGGGGGGGGGGGTATATAGTAAATGAAGGTGTATAACCGTATCTGCTTGTAGAGTATTCATATGGAATTCACCTTCAATTCGACGTTTGTCATCCGATGTTTTCCAATCGGTATCAACACAAGTTGTTCACGTGGATCTCCAAGGTACTTCTCCAGACTTCAACAGAACATGTAATGATAGCTTTACAAAACTTTTCAGATCTCATCAACCTCGACACATTCCCTGAAATCTACCTTCTGACCAACCTCAGTCGATTTACGGTTTGGAATAGTCCAAAGCTTGTGACACTCTCACTGGAGCTTCTCCCGCCAAGCATTCGATCGATGGCACTGAACAAAGTGGGCATCGAGGATTTTGTCAACGATTTCTTCGAAGTTCCTGCTCTTCCCAAACTTGAAACACTGAATCTACGGAATCTGACCATCAAAAAATGGCAGCCGAACTTTCTACTGGTTTTCCCGAGTTTGAATCAATTCCGGGTAGGCAACGTGACCTTTATGGCCGATCGACCGTCTGCACCTCTATCTGCGGTCAGTAAACACCTATTAACCATTGACCCAAATAAGACAAAAGTCTGCAAAAATAAACATGTGAATTATCATGGAGCAACTATTTTGCTGTTGTCTATGTTGCCCCTTCAGTACACAGGGATTCCTAAATGTCCAAACCGTAGTAACTTCATGCCCTTTCTCAGACATCACCGCTGAAGCTGATCAAGATCAGCATGAACACAGTTGGCGCCAGCAAAGACGGTGACGCATTTTTCCGGTATTTGATCACATCTCTCCGAGTGGCAGTCAATGCAACAGTTGATCTGAGTTACAATAACGTTTCACTAAACGCCGACACCATCAGGAATCTACAGCAGTTTGTAAATGCCAGCGAGCTGATACTGCGCGGTAATCCTGTGGAAAAAGGCGTAAAAATGCCACGGGCCATGTTCGCCAATTTCACGCTCCTCGAATCTCTCGATCTGGGTAAGTCTGTCAACAGGCTGACCTGTGTAACTATGCTTCTGTGTATTTTACCGTTACTAATCCTGCAGTTTTGTGCAACGGTTTTCGTTTCAGGCCAAACCAATTTATCTCCGGAAAATGCGCTCTTCCAGAACCTCGTCAGTCTGCACACCCTGATTATTGACCACAATAACTTGTCAGATATCAACTCGACCGATATTTTCAAGGGCTTTGAACCACCCAGTCTCAGTCGACTGGATCTGTCCTACAACGGTATCCACACCTTCCCTCTTCAAGATGCCTTTCAAGTTGCGACCATAAACCTGACGTCACTCAGTTTCGAAGGGAATAATCTCAAAATGCTTGAGAGTGCACCTGTTGACGACTCATCCGAGATTTTTTTCTCCGCTCTGCCGAAAGTGAAATCGCTCAATCTGGGGAACAACCAATTACTGCAGTTCCACGGGAGTCATTTACGCAACTTGTCCAGTCTGGAAGTTCTGAACTTGAGTTGTAACAAAATGAAGAAGATCTCCAACGAAACATTTGCTGGATTGCCAAATAATTTACGGGAAGTCGACATCAGCCAGTGTTTTATTCCACCAGCAAAGCCGGCATACGTCGAGCCAGGAAGTTTCTTAACACTGCCGCCGATCAAAGTTCTGAAACTAAATTCTGGCGCTTACAAGCAATGGATTCTACCATCTCTCGAATTTTCGGACAAAACACAGGAATCAATTGAAGAAATCTATCTGGACGAAAATCGGATTTCGTATTTGAACGCGGGTTCGTTCCGGTCAATGCCAAAACTGAAGATCCTGTCGCTGAAAGGCAATCTGCTGCAGTCCATTGCTCCACGGGCATTTCTATTTTTGCGATCACTTCAAACCTTGAATCTAGCGGAGAATCGCTTGCTATCGATCGAGGAGCGAACATTCTCCGGACTACAGCGAGACCAGCTGCAGAATCTTCAGATTCTGGACCTTTCCAAAAACGGGATAATTAAAGTGCGCCCTGGATCATTCGATAACTTACCCAAGCTGAAATCATTGATGATTGGTTGGAATCCTGTGGACATCCAAAGTTTGTTCGTCAGAGGTGGAGATGAGTTGATGTATATTGGTATTCAAGCGTATAACACCACTTGCCTGAAGTAAGTTTCCCCTGGGGGTCTCAGTCCGCCCTGGGCGACACTTTACTTTTGGAATTTAGGCCCGAATTTTTCCGCGATTTGAAGAAATTGCGGTACGTGTTTTTGGATGAGTACACATTTTTAAGAGTAAGTCCGGATAAGAGCCTGCTGAAGCGAGATGAGTATTTGCTATCCGTGAAAAAAGACTGTATGGTTGGCGAGGTCATACCCGACCACGAAGTGTAAGTCTGCACCTCAATTTTCTGGCGTTGAAATGAGGCTACAACTTTGGCAATGTAGGTACCCGGGTCTGAGTCAGTCCATCTCTGTAACAATTCACGATTCTGACGAAGGAGGTGGTGTACAGTATCCCGTTCTCGCCGCTTTTTTGCCGCTTAGTTACTGCCCTGTTGTTGATTATGTTACGACACTTAAGCAAGCCATTTGTGCAGCACCAAAAAATTAAATGGTTCTTCAGTTCTTCTTCTGGAAACCTCACATTGGTATGTACACCGAACATTCTCGGCAGTCTAGCTCACGGGGCTACTGGTAAAATAGAACGAGTAGAACGAGACTGGAAGGAAGAGAAATCGCTATCATTTAATTCAAATACCAAAACTTTTGAAAACAGGTCTCCGATCGCTCATGAAAATATGAGAACGGAACTGGACAGCCGAGAATGTTCAGTGTATGTATGTTGAGAAATGTAGAAACCAAATATAGTATATAGGTATATAGTTGGGTGGGTGTTTGTAACAGATACAGTAGTTGAACTGAAAGATTTAAAAACTGATCTGTGAGCTATCCCATGGTGAGAGTAAAGAGTTTACTATCACTATGATTCCGTCCAGGGTACCACATGGTAGCCTGTCTTACGAATCGTGCGAACGTAGTAAGAAGGAAAGGATTCAGGCTC
>JAQIWT010001267.1:0-11602 GCA_034696485.1 Isohypsibius dastychi | reverse complement strand
TGATTTGCTATCTTGCCAGACGTGTTACATGGCAGCCCGTCCAGACTTCCAATGGCCGCTGTTTTGAAAGGAAAGAATGCGTATCGCCAGGCACTGGACAAAGTGCAGCACGCTTTAGCTTTTTTGCAAAAGTCATCCAATTCGGATGTGAATTACTCTTGGCTTGAAACGAAGCTTACTTGTTTAAGAATTGATTTTTTTCAGAATATTCGCTGAAAATATGCTTTTGTTTCTTTTGTGTGAAACGCAATCTTCGAGAAATAATGGAGAAAATTTTTGAAATTTGTTTTCATTTTGATCAGTTTAGAGAGCGATCTGATCTGATAAGACGACTCGGCAAGGTCAAGTTTATCAACCTTTCCTGACAATGCTACATTGAATTGAAGTTCAACGCCATTTTAGGAACGAAACCGCCGATGCTTCGAAAATTTTCGTCACGAATTCGATCACTTGCATTCTGACGTTTTTGTGGACAATTTATTATTGCAGAATAATTTGCAGATGTAGTTCTTATTCCCCTCTCGCGTCGTCGATTTCTTCACTGTTTTCAGCGAACTAGTAAGAGATGAGATGTACATCACAAACCGAGGTCACTTCGCAAATAACATCTAATAAATGCGCATTCATTTGTGCCATTTTCGATTTTGAGGATGAACAAATAACAGATTAGGCAACCTTGGCGAAAAACTGCGGTTTGTTGCGGTGTAAGAAAGCCGGAGTGCAGCAACCTTGTTATGAAACAGGTGAAAATAATTTCCGAAAAGATATAACGTGATACAATTTGTTAAATTCTCAACATAAACAACAGAAAATTCTACATCTTCAAATCTGACTTTCTTTCTAATTTTCTGCTCTTTCTAATTTTGTTGCATGTTAAACGAAGAACTCCCGTAGAAATATGGACGTACATGGCACCCAACTTGCCGGTTTAACGTCAAAAATACCGGTTAGGATCTAAAAGTACTGTATCGCAGCTTTTAAAGTAAAACAACCTCGAACGTATTATTCTTTAATTACAAATTAGAAATTCTTTCAGTTGTTTTTATTTTGTGGTTCTCTAGAACCGCTGCAGCTGTACTGTACATATACAGTACAGTACTGATAATGTGGAATTATCACGCGTTCAGCATCACGTCAAGCTAAACGGCACTACTCATCCTCGCCGAAATAACAAAAAAATGGACTTGGCCCGTGTTCGAAAGCAACCTTATTGTCAGAAAGTTCGTTGACAGCTTTTTTCTCGCTTATCAGATCAGTCTACCTAGTCGATTCAATCTGGATGACAAATTGCTACTGAAGGCCGCGACAAGGTCAGTAAAAAATTCTCAGACAAGATTACATCTTCAAATATTCAAATGCGTTCTAGATCGACATTTTCTGGCAGAATACAGATATTTTCGCAACATGGCTTGGTTTTATTCGCGCCGACTTTCAATCCATGAAAAAATCGAATAAATTAAAAAAGCGATATGGATAAAAAACATGGAACAATAAAAAAATCCAGGTGATTTTCCGATGAAAAGAACGAGGCATGTTCGGCTTGATTTTAGTAAGCTGGTGCTTGAGCTTGTGGTTCAGCGTAAACTGGGGCAGCTTGGTAGCTGGTGTTGCTGTAAGCACTGCCTTGGGAGGCATAGGTCATGTTCTGATAACCGGGAGTTCCATACACTGGACCGTAGTCTTTACATGTCCGGTAATCCGCTGCGTAAGTCGGAAGCTGCGAATAGTTAACGCATGAGAAATGAGAATATACTGTAGAAGATCAGCGGTAAAATTTCGTCAAAACTGCAGACCTCGTCTTCTGAATATTATGCGAAAAGACCTAGAAACAAATCCAAGAAAATTCAAAATTATTTACTAATATTTTGAAATGGGGTAATTTTATCATGTTCTCCAGTTAGCACCCAAGTTCAAATATACAGTTTTGAACCGATGGCACTGAATTAGTATTTCCTTCTGTTGTACGTTTTATTCTTTATTGATTTTTTTTGGTTATAATTTACCGAAATACACTGCATGGATAAATATGTGATTCACAAATTTCGATATTGCTTCTTTTCTTCCACACAGATAGACTATGGTCAGTCTTGAAAATGAATCTGTATGTGTTACCGTGGTCCACAGGACGCTGAGATCATCCTCGGTAATGTCATCATAAACGTTACAGGAAACGAATTTGTTTCTGTAACGCAAGTTAGTCACCATAACTGCCAGATCAGATAAATACAGTACGAAAACTCACGTGTTGTAATTCGGTGTCCGGAAAACATTTTCCGTAACATAATCCAAGTTCGTTGTTATACACAATATTTTGCCGAGATTGAGTTTCTTGACAACACTCATTTGATCTACAAACAAAGCACACAAATACCTCAAAAAATCTAAACAAAAAATGTTGGAAAATTGATTTACCGTAAGTGAGGTCATTCCTGTCGAAGAACCACCGATCGCCTTCTCGAATATTCTGATATTGTCGCTGAAGAATGCAGGCGGACGTTGGGCCAATCAAAGCTCCCGGCATCGGAAGTTCGCAGATCATTCCGACATATCCTTCAATGTTCTTCACGTGCCTAAAAATTACGAAAAAAATGAGAAAACTCCACTCCATGCAACAATTATTTCATTTTTGAAAAAAGTACGGAAAAAATTCTGGAAATTACCGTAGCATAGTCTCTTTCTGAATAACAAAATAAAAACCGTTCACCTTCAATTTTCAATTTCAATTCGAACACAAATGTGAAATATTTTTCTTGTAATCAGACACATCAACTACACACATTTTATGATTTTTTATGTTTAAGAAATCGAACATGTTTTAGAATTCTAGCACGTTTTGCTTATAAAATGCAGACTAATTCGTTTTTTAAGAATGCGAAAAATCATTTCGCATCACATTACCACCGTGACCTTTCATTGAAATTCTTACCCGTAAACTCCTGGCAGAGTATTCAAGCAGTGCTGGCTGAAAACTCCCTGCAGATTATTCCAGTCGTAAATCTGCGGCATTCCGCAGAAGTCCCTTAGCTGAGTATACCACGGGATACCAAATTCGCGCTCACGGGCCAAATTGATGGTGAACATGTCCAAACCCCCTGGGTTATAGCTCGAAGTCCCCCATCCTGCCCGAAGTTCGGAAACGAAGCTCGTGTCGTAGCATTGCTCCGGATCCCAAAGTGAGTTGGCGAACAGTTCATTCAGCTTGTTCTTGCTGTATGCTAATCCGTAACCTTTTCCGAGGAAGTCTTGGATGTTGTACCAACTGTGGGGTTCTTGAAGGCCAGCTGCAACGCGGTTGGGGTCCTGCACTTGTGTCCAGTGGGAAATCAGAGTGTGCAATCTGAAATGAAGTAAGTGTCACCAAGGCGGAAATCGCATTTTAAAAACTTATTGTTCGAAGTGAAATAAGTATGAATTTCTAGCACTCGATGAGAAATGTAGCAAAACAGAATGGATTCTTGCAGAACTGATCTGATTGCTTGATTTATAATGTAAATACAGAGTTATCTTTAGTAGTTCGCTGTTTGTTCCAAACTATATCAACATTTTTTCCAAAACTGCTCAACGAGAATAATTGATGAGGTCATTTTTAAATACGAATATAATCTGCTCAACAGTGATTTAAGCCATGGGATAATTTCAAATGCGAATTATAATTTGTATATAATGCAGACGCAAAACGAAAAGAGAAAAGTTGTTAGTTGAGATGAACAAAATTATCATAAAATTAACCGATTTCGCATATAGCACTCCAAAAACACCGCCACAAGTATTTCAAGGTGACTTACTGCACACTCATCCAAGTTGCTAATTTAAGTAATCGTTTAGTTTCGTCGAGAGATCATTTTTCTTCATGGTTTATTCTGGCGAGTGAACCACGCTTCTACGGCTAGCTGTACTGTATTAGAATGGTACATCTGCGTTCTGCACTCCGTACGATCGAAAAAACTGGGACTGACTGTAGAGAAATTAACTAACTTCTGGAAATCGCGCACTCCAGCAAGAGCAAATCGGTCATTTTTTGAATGTGATCAAAAAATGTCACATACATACTACAAATGTAGCTGAAACTTCGTAGTGACAAATTCTAGAAGTCGTAAGTTTCTGCTCTTCTTCCAACACAGTTAATGCAAAAGACAACAAAAAAACTGAATTTTTTCATGTCCGAAAAATCAAACGTTTTCAATTTTCTTAGCGAGTGCTGTATAGCGTAGATTACAAATACTCTTCCTACGGGCGCAAGGAACTAAGCGGAATCTGAAGCAACCGCCGAAACCGACCAATTATCTACCGAAATTCTTTTCAGCCATCAGCATCATTTTCAGCTCAGCTAGCGCCCACGGTCGAGAGCAAGTAATCGGGTGTTGTTCCATAACATTCCTTTTCTTGACAAAAGAAAATATTCGAAAAATTTCAGTGAGGTTCCCCCGCATAATAAACAATATTCAAGTATGATTGAACAGTAATCAGCATTCAAACAAACTATCTGTACACCATCTATCGAATTATGTTTTGTTCCAAAATCATAATCATGTCATATTTACATATTGCATCTATGAGCACTATTTATTATACAAATATATTTAATAAATAGAAAACCAACAGTAAGATTTTCGAGTTGGTTGTTTCGATTTACCTTCCAGCAGCATAAGTGTATTCAGGCCAGATGCTGGCATGGACATTGGGATTATATGGAACAACAACGTCCAAACTGAGTCCATAAGCTGGGTTTCCGGCGACATAAGGGCCAAGTTCAACGGGCATGTGGTCGCGGTAAAAAATGTTCTGCAAGATCGCTTGAACAAATCGACGAGTTTCCTAATGCAAAAAAAGGATCAAGTTGAAGATAAGGTAGTCCAAAGTGAAATCAGCCAAGGAAAAAACCTGGTAGCATATCTCATCGAGAACATCATTGGGTAGATAGTACTTTTCCAAATTTTTAGCACAGGATGACGTCACACGATTGTGAAATCTCAACCAAACCTAAAAACAACAAAAATATGCCGGTAGAAAACACAAGTTTTTTTTAGTGAATTCTTCATTCAAGACAATTATAAAAATTATTTTCCGAGTTTCAAACGCGCAAAAATTTGAACTTGTTAAATGTTTTCTCGAATAATCACAATTTTGATCTGGAAGATTCGGAAAATACAAATTTTTACCGTATGCCAAGCAGTGAGTCCGGGATGTTGGTTGACACGCTTGTCTCCTGCCATGAAACATCTCAAATCGTTGCTCGGGTAATTTGCGGGGCAATCATGAGGATCGGGTTTGGGGTCATCGGGAAGATTGATATTTCTGGAGTAGAGTCCATGGTATCCTTTGTTGACCTTGAGTTTTCCTTTGTTGAATGAACGCAGCTGAGCGGCGCGTTCACAAGTCGAGCCATAAATTTGCGAGCCATCGATGTAAGCAGTCTGTTGATTTCGCGGATCTTTTGCTTCTGCAATTACAGAATTTATGAATTTAAAACAGAAAATCACTCGATTCGACAATAAGATTGTATCAGAAAAACTAACTGTTGAATGAAGATATTCATCTAAGATATTTCACATTGAGATACGTTTTCAAAAAGCCTTGTCTTCGATGTTTCCATAACAGGTTCGAATTTTAACTTTTATCTTGAAATTTTCTGGAGCTTTTAAGTTTTACGAATTGAAAAACACCTTTCCACCGGAAAAAAGGTGATTACATACGTGGGCGACAGTAATCGATGCCGGGAACGTTGTCGGATAATTGTTGGCAGTATGAGCCGTAGTTGTTGTAGCCATCTGCAGCAACTCCAACGACCGGATGACAAGAGTGGTGAAGACAATTGGGATCAATGTTGCAACATTGTGGTCGGACTTGTTCGCCGTACTGACCAGTCACAGTGTAAGGAGCGCCTACCAAAAAAAGACGTGACCTCAAGATCGGCAGAAAAACATGCTCAAAACATCCAGTTATAACTGAATCAAAAATTGATGAAAACATTACTATAAAATAAACGAAAATAGAACAAACGTGAAAAAACGCGGCGAAGAAAGTTTATTTGTTTTATTATGCAGGGTAGAAATTCAGTGCAGATTTTTCTAAACTGCGTATCTAATACAAAATGAACCACTAATTTTGTTTGTTCGAATTTCACTCAATAAATAAAATCAACCGACATTCAAAGCAAATCTGAAATTCAGTTAGCAGTTCGTAATGATAACTGTTAGAAATAATGAGAATCAAAGAAACCTGGAAAATTATTAAAAAAGGCCTGTTAGTGTTTGCAATTTAAATTTCCATAAACTTGGCGAAATCTGGAAAGTCTTACTTTTGACGATGTCGTGAGTGATGAACTGCGTGAACAATCCATGCAACATCGTCGCGTCGAAATTGTAGCATTCGTCGTTAGCTTTGTCCAAAAGGTCAGCCAGTTCTTTCTCGTTTATCAGCTGACTGAGAGTTCCATCATAATTCGGCCAAGTGTGATATTTCTGCTTCTGCCAAATTCCTAAACAGGCACAGTTTTACTGTTGAATTGTATTCTGAAATTAGGATCCAAAAATATCTGACCTCCATCATTGTTCCAAAGATCGGTGATCCGAACGCCAATGTCGTCATAAGCGCCCCAATTCGGGAACTCCCAGTTGTTACAGATCTGATCGGGTCGAGAATATTTCTGGTACTGCGAGCAAGTACCGCGATATTGATCGTAGTTTTCTGCCAAACAATCGTGGAGAAAGTAATGGTCGTAAGGGTTGATGTTGTAAAACGCCTTATGCAGCGGCTCCTTGATCTGGCTCCTGAAAATATAGAAAATGTATATTAGTACCAAGACCTGCGGCATTCGACTTCATGTTTCCCAAACAAACAAATTTTAAAAAATACAGAGATAATATATTCCTAAAACACAACCACGTATTCTAATGTTTTTTGTTTCAATCAGATACAAAATAAACCTCTAATTTATCGCAGTTCTTTCAGACACACAATCTGCTTTGAAAATGAGCGAAGTATACAGTAGTTCGGTTCAATCCACTCTACCAAACTCGGTCTCGAATCCAGCATACAAAATTTAAGGCGAAAAACGTCGTTAATGGCAAAACTTTAACAACGACTCTTACGGATAATTATCCCAAAGCCATTGTGCCATTTGCGTCATGATCTCAGCTCGCTTTTGATTGCGCGTCTCCGTCGAATCATATGGGTTTCCGCCATATCCTGGAACGAAATCGCATGTGAAAATCTTTATTGGAAAAACCAGTCAGTCAATCGGTCGAGATTTATTCAAATATTTAAAAGATTTCAGAAAAATTAAATGCATCCTGAATTCACGCAATCACTACAGTATTCCAAATAATTCCTGTTGAAATGTCATTTTATCAAAACAACAACAGAAACCGCTGGAAAATAAATTACGAAATCGAATTAATTTAAATCGAATTCTCTTAGCCGATCAAACAGAAAACACCCCATTATTTCCGAAATCAGGTACTTTTTCCAAAATTGTTAATTTATGCCAAATTTATATATCTCACTTACCACACTGTGGGCTGGCGTAATATTGTGCATTCTTTCCATCCACCAAATTCACCGCAAAATCCCACGCCGCCTGCAGATTTCCATTGACCCACGCATGGGCCTCCCTGTCATAAACCTGTCTTCCTCGATGTTCCCGATCCCAGTTCCACGCAAATGGATCGCCAGCCGAATAATACGACTGCGAGTTATTTCTCATATAATGAGCGGACTGGTTGACCGCCGGGGGATAAACCGGTTGGGATCCATTATACTGGTTATAGGTCACTCCCGCCGAGTAATTTCCATACGGTCCAGTCCTATTCTGTTGAACCGTATAGGTCGTGGTCTTCACTTCCTGATGCTGGGTAATAACCGTTTCCGCAATAATAAACGATACGAAAAATAACGGGGATAAAAGACAAACTTTTAGCCCCATAATGGATGAGGTGCTCAAACGAGCGAGTAAATTAAACACTCTCCCAAAAACTCATCCAAAAACCAACTGAATATCTCGAGAAATGTTTCGATAGAGTAGCGTTTTGAGGAAGCAACAGGTTGGCGATGACCTTGTTTGATTTGCATGGGCCGCAATGGGGGGAAAGGAGGGCAATGATTCGCATCGAAACCAACACACGATATTGTGTTCGGAAATTGTGGCATTTTTTGTGGAAAGAATCTAGATGACCGATTGGGGGGAAATGGAGGGGAAGTGAGGCGATGAGGTTAAAGGTCAGTCAGAAATGGTAACTGCGAATGATTTGCGTGTTTCTTGGATGGACTTGAGGAGTCATCGAGGAGAAAACCTCGAAGAACCTTTGAAATGAAGTGTCATTGATCTCAAACTTTTGTGCGGAAAAAAATGGAGCTGATCTATGGATACCGGAAGTGTGGGGCCTTCCGGGCATGACAGAATGTTGGACTAGTTTCTGTCTTGTTCGGCCTGAAAAAGACATGGCTTCAGCGGTCAGAAAGAGTCCGCTTCCAAATTCTTCGAGTTATTCATCTGTCTAATTATGGATGCATCTATACGGGATCTAAATACCTAAAACTGATTTCAAAATATAAATATGGATTTTCATCGATTGTTGATTTTGTGATTTTATTGCAACCACGCTGTATTTTCTAAAATATTTGTTTAAATATTCGATATTTCGTTTTTTTAACTATTGCCAAAAAACAAATTCATGGAAAAAATATTTTTGGGTTCTTGGCAGAATCAGGAAAGTGCTATAACTTTAACATCCCCAGCAGACAAATGTCGGTAAAACGGCGTCAAGCAATATTTTATCATCTTGCAATTTGTTTCAGAATTCATTTTGAAGCTGGTTTAAGCGGCCAGAAAATAAATGGATTTCACTTTTATCTCGCGCGGAAAATATTTACCGGGATCGCCATAAAAAACCTTCCCAAAACGAGAAAAATGAAAGCGGATTCCGATGCAGTCAGTAAGGTAAACCAGTTAAATTAAAATAATATTCAAGCGAATTTAGAAGAAACCAGAAAGATCTGCATTGCCACGTGTGCTTTTGAGCAAAACGTTAAGTGAGTGCCTCAAAGAAACTGCAACATTGAAAAAAACAAAGAACTTAGCTGGGAACCAGTCGAGCGAAAGACGTATGGCGCAGCTTGGTTTTCCTTCGTTTTTTCGCTTTTTTCGGTTTTTCTGGTATTACAGGAAAAACTGGAGCATCGCCGATGTTTTCCGGTGGATGCCTTGGCTCAGCATTAATATGCGGTTTAGTGACAGATCCGTTTGAATATCCGTTGCTGGTTGAATGCGATAAAAGACGAGCAGCCTACGAAAAAACACCTCTAAAACTATTAAAAAATCAATTTTCAAATATCAAGCCCTGCTGCGAGATTCAGTGAAAAATGTCAACAGAAATAATTCTTATTTAAAGCCGAATAATTTACACTGATTTCTCCTAAATTCTGATTGAGTTTTGAGTTCCCATCAGTATTTCTTCAATTTGATTCCAGTTTTTGTTCATTCGAAATTTGATTGCAAACATAAATTTCAATCATTAATATAAAAATCAGAAAACTGGAATTCAACTTGCAAAGGTAATTTGAAAATCAGTAATTTTCGAAAAAGCCCCCATGAACGTCAATGAGCCCATTCATTTCCGGGCAGTTCGCTCAGTTACAAATTCCCGAACAAAATCAACAATTCGGCTTCTACTCAAACAATCAAAAAAATTGATTACCTCCAAAGCAATATTCCGTTTGACATTCCGCTGAATTCTCGCGAAAGCCACCCAGAACGCCAAAGCCATGAAAACTAAAATTCCGGCAGGTGCCACGGGAAGTATCCAGTAGAAATAAGCAAGCTCAGCCTCCAACGATTCGATTCGTGAATATAACACCGCGTTTTGCGAGTCCAATGTTTCTATCCTCGTAATCAAGGCCGACTGATTCTCAGCAGCAATCCTCATGGTTTCCAATGATTTTGCAAACAGCAAAGTAAAGTTCCGTGCCAAATCCTCACCCTGGAAGAAATAAGAATTACAAACATCGTAATTTGTGAAAAAACTCGATCAGACAAGAACCTGTTTTTTGAACCTTCGACTAAGTTCCTGCAAATATTCCCCACTCAGAGTCATATTCTTCTCCAGAACTTTCAACCGATTGCCAAGTCGAACAAAGACTGATTCCTTCTGACCCGGAGGATAGTTCGAAAACGGTGCAACGGGAACCGCAGTGGTTTCAAGAACTTTTTCATCCATTTCACTCGGTTTCGTCGAAGATAATGGAACGACCGGAAGTGGGTTCACCGATGGCTCTTCCAGCTTTTTCGGCGGTGGTGGAGATGAAGGCGATATTCCTGGTAAGGCAGCTTCGTTCGATCTTATCTGTGCAGCATCAGGATCGACCGGAAGTGCAGCTGGCGGCTGTGGAGCCATTTTTTCGGGAATCAAAGGCGGAATGGAAACTTTGGTCTTAATTTCATCGATATTTCTTTCGTTCCTGATCGCATTCAAAACATTTGATTGCGATGGCTCAGCTGGAAGATTTCCACATTCTGATTCACTTCCGGCTGCTTGATCGACCTGGAAAATGTTATGCTGCTCGAGGAAATCTTTATCCGGGCAAAATGACAAGGAAGAATTCGAGGCTTGCAGGAGACACCAAACATAATGGCATGTTGCACCGGAAGTGTCCTGGGATTTGTTGAAACAAAGCTGGAGAAGAGGTGAGGTGGTGGAGACTTTGGAAATGTGGAGCTCTGATGCGGACCGATTGGCGTCCAAATTCTAAAAAATTCAAAACAAATATTTCAAACTAATCGTTTACTCAAAAAAATCTGGATAAAAAATTCTAATCAAAAATTCTAAAAAACAAAGCAAAAAAATCCCAAGAAATATTAAGTTTTGTTTCTCAATTATCTGAAAATTTATTCAATCATGTTTCTGCTGTAAAAAAGAAAGTTTCCTACCAAGACAGCAGCGGACGCGTTCACGCATGGCGCCGGTGTGGAATTCTTTCCTCCTCCATTAATCAAATTGTATCCGTTCGACGCAGCTTTCTTCACCAAATTAACAATGATATCTTTTGCCAGGGTGATCGGATTTGAAGGCTGCATTGCAGTTTTCCCCCATTTATCATCTTCCATATACGCATCCTCCTCGGTACGTTGTTCAACAATAGTATTAGCCACAATCTGTGCGTTTTCCAATTCGTCTTCATCGTCGTCATCCACAGAATCAATATATTCATCAACCATCCCAGTTCCGAAAATTCGGATAGTGCTTATTGGGCAATAATGTTCTTTTCCGTAATGCTCCAAATATTCCACTTTCACAAATTTGAAAAAACTCGAGACGCCCTCGATTGTGAAATTCTGGATTGCCCGAGTTTCCAGCATTTCAAATTTCCCAAGGTCGATCCAGTCGCGAGTTGGAAACCGCGAGGAACCGGAAACGTGGATGAGCTTGGGAACGTTGGAAAATAATTCTAGATTGCCGATATCAATGCTTTGAATACGGACCGACTCGCAGAGTTCGACAACGAAGAATTTTCGGGGCGCTTTGCATGGAATGAGCATGTATTCGTCCGGATTTGACGTCAGAACTGCACTTGGGTTTTCAACTTCCGGATTGTGCGCAATGACCTA
>JAQIWT010001266.1:0-11604 GCA_034696485.1 Isohypsibius dastychi | reverse complement strand
GGGTAAAAGAATCAAACTTGACATAACCTGTCCGGCATTTGGTTAGTCAACGGAAGGAAGGTGGACGATACGCCGAGCTGAGCGTATGGAGCTACTTGAGGAATGATCGGTGGAGATTATGAAATCGATTACCAACGACAACCCTAAGTAAAACAGATCGCCGGCACATTGGCGCATAGGATTGGATGTTGAGAAATCATGTTAAACTGTGGAAAGGGCAGCTGCTTGACTTCTGTTGCTGTTCATCTCGATTGGTCTGACCAACAAGCGTTGATTGATAGCGTCAATAGGCAAGGTTCACCTTGAAAGTCCGAGAAACCAACCGGCTAATCGGACGTGTGAAAGAAAACTTACATAAAAATAAACAGATAGTTTCATTCAAAACCAGAACGTTGGAATCTTGATACGGGACTTAAATGTGCGTATAACCGGGATAACCAAAAGAAGGCCTCGTTAGGGAAGATAAAATTGATGCTGTCATCAATATTGAATTATTCAAGATTCAATTCCGGCATAAATTTCAGGACGGTATCTTGCTCGAGGACTGCAACAAATATTTCTTGGGCAAATTTTCCGGAGCAGCTTTACTTCCGGCAAGAAAGCTTGCACACGTTCGCAAGATACTGCTGGCAATCTCATTTTCCCTTGCTCTATTCCGGCAAGTTTTAACCTGTATTTTGTGTAAAAGTTTTGTCTGGGGAAGATGGTTGGATCGACGTAAACTAGCTTTTACGTTCTTAAACAGCAAAGATCACCCTGCGCGTACCGCTACCCTTTCCTGCCTTCGTTCGAATCCAGAGTCTTCGTCCTGATTTGCTCTAATTGTTATCACAAGACGGATGGAAATTTAGAAGCATCAAGAAGTTTTCAATACTTCGATTTTGTCCAGAACATGCAAATTTACATGGGAACTGAAAATGACAAGTTGTTCACTATTCCGTGCATTCCTCGTAGTCTAACAACTTCGACAACATTTCAGCTTATTCACATATCACCGAATCGTGTTTAATTCGGTTGGAGCTGTATGAAGGCAAAACATCCATCTCACCAATGCCGGTGCCAAACTTTCAGATTCGTTCAAAATCCACTTGTAGAAGCTCGCACAAGTTCTCCATCAAGATGATTGAATTTCTGTCGTTTTCAAGCAAAGACGTGTCGATTTGCAAGGCAGTTCCAGATGAATCCGAGTTGCCATGCTCTTGATAACGGCGGTAGATGCTGGCTGCCATATCTGGAATCAGTCGTCCGACAAATTTTCCGCGTGTCAGAGTATTTTCCAAAAACGGATCCATCTTCAACATCGTTTCCCATTCGGCTTTGATCTGCTTGTCTTCGCTTTGGAACTGGCACGTAGCAAGCCGGATTCGGAACGAACCAGTACATTGTAGAGCTTTCATCAGTCCTCCCCCATTGAGATTTCCTTGTAATTGCATGATCTTTGTCATAAGAGGTTTCTTCATATGACCAAGTTGCTCCAGTTGGTCAGTCAGAGCGTCCGCTTCGTTATTCAGATCCACTACTAGAGTATTGAGAAGACGAAAAAGCTGATCCACAATAGAATTAATCTGCCTCAAGAGCCGCACATCCTCCGCGTCTTCGCTCAGTTTCCATACGTCCATCATAGCAAGATAAGTGCAATGGTAGACACAAGTTCGTTCATAAATGAATTCCTTGTCCACCGGCTTCACAAAATACTCTGCAAAGAAAACTGTACTAACTAAATGATCTATCTTATCTTTCTGTACTATCTTATCGATTTCAGCTTCATGCAGTTTCTAACAATACATGTACTACTTGGCGACGATTCACCAACTTTGTTTGCTGGTGCCCTTTACTTTTTTGCAGTTTTGAAGCTAACTAATCGTGCGATCGAGAACGCTAATACAAATTATAATTACATCTTACGGGAAATTATTTGAGCTCTTCTGATTCTGAAGGTCTGTAGCTTAGTTAGAACAAAAAAAAACACATCATATGGACTCAATCTCTATGATCGCGGACTTCCGGTAAGACTGGAATTCAACGTTTCGGAATTTAATGGTTTTATTCATATCTTATGTCATATTTCCAACAACAATGAACTTATTTCGTAACTTGACCTTCGATAGTTACCAGTCGAACTGCAAGTTCCATTTTCCCCGTAATCAAACTAACCTTGAAATCAAGAAATGTAAAATGGAGTTGTGATTACACATCTAACTGTAAGTGAAACCTGATTCTGTTCCTCACTCCGCCAAGTTGTCATCAAACCTTTAAAATTGCATGATCTACCGATTACAAACAAAAGTCTTCCAGTAATTGCTGGTTTTTGAAAAAACAGTTGGCGGCCAATATTCATGCTGGTGACCTTCGATTTTCAGCGGTCTGAAAATTGTGGATCCTGAGTTCGAAAAACCCGCTTGATTTCTTACATCTTTTCTCTACGGGAAATCTGTTGAGCTTTTGCAAATATTTTTAGTTCGACTAGAGCAAGAAAGGTAACTCGTGAAATCTAGCCTAACGGCTTTTACATATAAATGTAGTCCTCCATTAAACAAGCAATAATGAAACTCATCCGAAGGTCAAATAACGCGAAAACTCTACCGGAAAACCCTACCCGAAAATGGACATGAATATGTACATGTGAACTGAAACTTCTTTAAGCCCTCACCTGGCTCCGAAGAAGCCCGGACGCGCGTTATCGCATCGCGGTCTTCCCAAAACCAAAAGCTGTCGCTGTCTGCGCCTTCCCATCGCCTGCTGAGGTTCCAACGACCAACAACAAAATTCACTTCCAAATAGTCACACAATGCAGCCGTCAATATCGCCGATTCGGGTTCGATATCGTCGTAGCTAATGTACACGGACGTCTGCTGCTTTCGATATACAAAACAGTCTCGTACAGGAATAAGATCAGCCTTGTCTGCAATAGCTGCCAAAACAGCAGCCAAGTCATCCGTGCTACAGAATTTGACGAGCCTCTTCAGAAGATCCGGAAACAAATCCAGTCCGACCATCCATCTGACAACACGTGGTGGGATACCGCTACCCAGTTCGTCCAGCTCCTCTGCAAATCTGACTTCGTACTCCGCATGCTTCGCGATGAGATCATTTTCCATGTACAAAAAGATATCGCTGATCTCCAAACGTTCTTTAAGTTCGAATATATTTGAGGTCAGATTGCGCAAAAGTTGTGGAAATTCTCGCAGCTCCTTCTGGTAGCATTCGATGGAGGATTCGGCTATTCGACGAGCAATTTCACCCTGTGAACGCTGGTAGCGGATTTCCTCACACCAGAATTCGATACTGCGAACGGCTTCCTCCTCTTTGAAATCATCGCCTTTCAAAGCTCCACGGGACAGTGAATCTAGAAGATCATCTAGATGGCAGCTGAGCTCGATAATCCGATCCTCACAAGCAGCTTGCTCCCCCAATCTGAATGCACGCGCCACTATAAAACCCAAGAATTTATTTATGTGATTTTCACGTGCAAGAGGGCAACAACCAGTGCCATTACAAAATCAGAATCAATATTTGAAATTAATCCACAATTTACCTGGGACTCCATCTGAATACAAGCTGCTTCGGCCAGAATCATCTGAAAAATACCAGAATAAGCAACAAGAATTTCATACACATCACATCCGGAGTCCAAACACCAGTTTTCTCGACATATTTAGACAAGCAAACATCGCTACAGTGCTTTGCAGGACTTCCATCTTCATCTACAACTTTATGCTCGTCGAATGTTAGATCATACGGATCTGGAACGATCGTGGCTCATCATGAAAACAGTTGAGATATCAGTTAACCTTCAACAAACGTACCTTCATGCAAACACGCGGGCTCCGGAGAGGTAATACTGCATGCTTGCGGGTAGAACAGGCGCGATACCAGGTTCTTCAATTTATGCATCATTTGGAAATACAGTGCAGTTAAGTTTTCGGTACGTCGAAAACGTTAATTAATATTATTAATATTAATATCAGAGCACAGTGCAGTTTACAATTACGGCGAACCGCGGTGGATTTATGCTCAAGCTTGTCTGGAGACTGAGAGACCCCCCCCCCCCTTACTGTAAATACCACCTCTGCCATTACAGGTGCTGAATAGAATGGACAACGGTCACATGTGTGTCGTGCATATTGCGGTGTTCACTTGAATTTATTCTTTCTTTAAAAAAATGGATGTTAATCTTGCTTGAAAGATTTGTCTGAAATTCAGCCATGTTGATCCATTCGGGTTCTACTTATGTGTTCATCAGTTTCATGAAAATGATGTCTCGCGATTTTTACCACTTTCATTTAGTTGTTCATTACAAACACCAAGATGTGGAATCAACTGCGAATAAACAAACCAAAACACCTGAGTACCGGGATTGCAAAATGGAATTTCTAGAAAAAATGTTTAGAATAAAATTATAAAATCACAATCTAGCATGCGCTGAACGGAAATCTCACTTGCCGAACAAGTCATCGTCGCTCTCATCATCAAACAACGTAGGCTTCTTCTTCGCAGGCTGTGCATTCGCTTTCGATTTCTCCACTTTATCCGTGCCGGACTTTCCAGGTAAAGGCGTGCTGAACAAATCTTCCTCACTATCACTTTCAATGAACAACGTACTTTTCCCGCTGGTTTTCGAGCTGGAAGACTTGACGGCGGAAGAGCTGGATTTCGGAACCGTAATATCATCTGGAATTTCGGGCGGGACATTCAGAGGATCAAAGGTCACTTCCGCAGCCGATGGTCTGGAATAACTTCTATCACCATTATCCAAAAACGACGTCTTTTTCACTGGTGGCAGAACTGTAGGAGCTTGTTTAACAGCAACAGAAAGTGGAACTTTAATCTGTGATTTCCCAAAGAGATCTTCGTCGGAGTCGTTGTCTTCAAAAATCGATCCACCACGTTTTTTCAAAGATGTCATGGAACCACTTAGTGATGACGATTTTGATGACATTGGTGGTGGCTCCTGAGAAACAAACGACAACGGTGGCGGCTCTGGTGAAGCAACCGGCAATGAGGGTGGCTCCTGGAAAGCAAACGGCGCTGCTGCTTCGGCTTCGAACGACTTCCGGTCAAGATCTGGTGGTGTCTCTGAGCGAGAGACATTATTCGTCGGTACTGGATTGTCGAATAATCCAGATGGTCGCATCTCTGATCCGCCAAGAAGATCGGTGAAGCCACCGGAAAACAGAAATCCGGAAAGTCCTTCCTCCGTCTTCAATTCCACCGGCTTGGCTGAATTGAATTTCTCCCGCACTTCCGGTACAGCTGGTTTTTCACTCATATCTGCCAGTTCTCGGCTTTCTTCAACTTGCTTATGAGGAGGACGAGGAGAGTGTGAAATTGGCTCATGTGCATTCAACGGAGAGGCAACTTTGACTTCGTCGGATATCTCCGAGGAAAATTCTGTAGCACTGATGATACTGGCCGTTCTAACTTTAGCTCGTTTCGCAGGTTGGCGACGAGTGGCAACAGGTGGTTGGGGCTTTTCGACTTCCTTCTCGGGCTCACTGTCCAGTGTCATTTCCGGTACGAATGGGATTGTTTTCTGCACAAGCGGAACTTCCTTCTTTTTAGGTTGGGTTTCCGCAAACTCCGAGTTTGTTTCGGAGGCCACTTCCGCCGGCGGAATCAGCTGTGAAAAAATATCATCAACGACGACGGTGACTGAAATTTCTGTAACCGCGGGCTTTTTCGGAGAAACTCGACGACGCGGAACTGGCGCTGGAGCAGCTTTCGCCACTTCCGGCTCAGCAACAAGTGGTTCAGTAATCGCGACTGCTTCTGTAACAACAGACTGATGTTCTGCGACCGGCATATCTCAAATGGACAAATTCTCACCATCATTCGGTTTGCTCGGGCTTACTGAAGAACTGACAGTGGCACTAGATTCAATCGGCGAATTTGGCGGGGAAACTATCATATACTGGTTATATAGCGTAAAAAAACATTTTCGTAATAAAGGGGCACATACCTGACTCTTCAATCTTCACCAGACCTGGAAGTTTCCATTTCATCGGACCGTGTAGCGCGGCGGGTGCGGTTTTAGGCGGTGGCTCCAGCTGAGGAAGATCACTGTCATCACTTGCCCACGGGTCAATCATCTCTGCAATTTTCACATCGATATGTCTAACAGGTTTCACGTCTTCTACTGGCGTAACTTCTTTCCGTGGTGGCGCCGACAGAGCTTCATCGTTTTTCTCAGACACAACAGGCGCCTGAGTTGGTTGGAAAGTAGGTATCGGTTTCTTTACCGAAAACAGATCACCGTCTTCTTCATCGTCAAAGAGGGCAGCTTTCTTGGAGACAACAGTAACCTCTGGCTTAGCTTCGACTTTGGTCGGTTCTAGCTGGCTCTGTGTGGTCGCAGTTCTCACATTTTGGTCAGATCCAAAATCGACCGGCAAATCTTGTGCTAACGGCAGGGAGGATGAATCTTTCGGTGGTGCAGATTCCTGTTTTGAGTCATTTATCGAAAATTGCACGCCTGCTGACACTGCATCAGCAGGCTTGGTTTTCGTGACCTTTGGAACACTGAACAAATCATCGTCTTCCTCGTCGAAAAGGCTGCTCTGAACTTTCTTCCGAGACGCAGCCGATGGTTTCTCACTAGACGGAACAACAGCTGGCAGAACAGGGACGGACTGCGGAAGCACAGGATTTGGTTTGGTCGGTTTCTTCGGAGCAGCACTAAATATGTCATCACCATCATCGTCTTCGAAAATCGAAGCTTTCGGCTTTGTTACAACAGGCGCTCTGGCAAGCGGGGCAGGTGCCAATTTGGGTGTATCTGATACACCATTTTGCGAATTTGCGCGAGACTTCGGGGTCCTGAAAACACGTCACCGATAAAATACTTCTGTACATCTTCGCAATAACAGATGGGCGACAACTTACGGAGCGATTTCAGCATTGTCAAATGGCAATGTCGTAGTGACCGATTTTAAGTTATCAGATGGATTTGATGTTTCATTGTTCAAATCCAAATTAGGCATTCTAGCAGGTGCTTGCGGTTTGATAAGTTTCGCCGGCGGTTTTAAAGCACTGAATAATTCATCATCTTCCTCGTCATCAAACAGCGTTGACTTCTTCACCGGCTTCACAACCGACCGAGAACTCACTTCCGGGGCTTTCGTATTCTGTTTCTCTGGGGTTTCCGTAACAGGGTCCGGCAGAGCTCCAGAGTCAGTTGTTCCCAAACGAAATGGATTTGGTGCACCGATCTTCTTCGCAAGTTCCGACATCATCCCTTTCGGAGCAGAAACCGCACTTGGTCTAGGTGGTGCAAAGATGCTGCTTTCTTCGTCGTCATCCTCGTCAAACAAAGAGGACTTCTGTTTAGAGTCCACAGCTGGTCGAGTTGGCGCCACCGGCTTAGCTGGCTTTGGCTCATCGTCACTTTTGACAACAGGGACGGTTTTGGCTGGTCGTGTTGCGATCAGCGGCTTTATTTTAGCAGTGCTGAATAAATCACTTTCTTCATCGTCATCATCGAACAACGACTTCGTCTGCTTCTGAGCCTGAAAAGGAAAAAAGTGCGATCGACAAATAAATCAATCAAAAAATCAAAAACAAAACCCTTTAATAAATAGAACAGAAAATATAATAAAATGAATTTATAACAAGGTAATACACTGTTTCCAGTAGTGGGAAACTTTACAAAATGCAAACCAACCGTAAATACGTACAGTCGAACTGTTGGAGCTGTTCTGCGAAGCCGATCTTGTTCGGGAGGCAAGATCCGAAATATCAGTCGACGAGCTGAGGGCAGACTTGGAATTATTTGACGGCATCACGGGTTTGGAAGAAAAGATATCTTTTTCATCTTCTGAATCACTGGAACTTATCACAGTTGTAGGCTTGCGACTGATTTTCGGGAAGGCTGGTGACGCTGCAGTAAAACCATCATTCAGCGACTGCCGACTTCCGCCGAAATTTGGACTTTCTTGACCGGAAGGTAACAAGGTGCCAGTTCTAGATCGATTCGCATGAGCAGGAACCAAAATATCATCCAGATTAGGAGTCAAGATGAGAACGTCATCCGTGTTATCTTGCGGTTGTTCGTCCGCTTTGAGTTTCAGACCGACATATTTATCACGGTTGAATTCATCAGATCCGATTAGATATGGAAGTGGTCTTCTTAGATAAGGATCCTTGGCATCGCGGAATGTTCTTTTGGTGGGCGTAATATCCTCGTCGTCACTATCATCAACATTCACCTCCACCACGTCAAAAGCATTTTCAACCACAGCTTTCGTCAAGATCACAGTTTCCTTCAGCTGTTAACAACGGAAAATAATGTTGAAAAAATAACAAAAAATCAACCCTAAGACAAAACTTGTGTTTTCAACTAAATCTCTGGTAATTTTTCAATCCAAAACGATCAAAATGCTTCTGCTGAGAAAAAGCGTAAAAGAAAATGTAAACATACCTCTCTCCATTTTCTGTTTTCAGGAGTTTCGGGAGGATTGTTCGTTTCCGGCGACTCGGTTTGTACAGCATTTCTGGGTGTAGCTTCTTCATCCCGAACTCGGCTTTCCATGAACTGGATATTCGAGAGCATGTTGAATGAACTTATGCATGATTGAAGACGTATTCGACAATTTTCGGAATCGTGCGAAGTTGTCTGGATATCCTTTTTTGTAGACTCTGCTTTCGCTACGACACGCTTGCAAAATTCTGCAATCAAGAAATGCGTTGAAGGTAAACCCTGTTCAAGTCCAAGTAGGCTAGTTTCCATTTCATTTCTTACGTTCCAAATACTCTGCCAAAGAAGAATCTTGCGCCAGCGTCCATTTCGATGAATGAGGGTACAATTCTTTCAACCCGTTTGTACTCTCGCCACCTGAACCCATCGTATAATGAACATCAAAATCTTGGATGATACGTCGAACCACGTTCGATAAA
The DNA here is from genome assembly GCA_034696485.1 of Isohypsibius dastychi. Lineage (NCBI taxonomy): Eukaryota > Metazoa > Tardigrada > Eutardigrada > Parachela > Isohypsibiidae > Isohypsibius > Isohypsibius dastychi. The sequence goes on along the minus strand of JAQIWT010001266.1, from coordinate 2,712 downwards.
CAATTAGAAAAATAACTCGCCAGCCCAGCAATGAAGTGGTGCTGGTTTTGTTTTGAGGATGTTTTCGTCGTGCTACTTTTCTAAATTTTCAGCTGACTATGGATGGACCCCCCCCCCCCTTACGTCAACAACCACCCCTGCGACCCCGCTCGAATGAAGCGGAGAGCGTACGGACTACGGAAGCTTCGCTTCCCGGTTTTCACCAGTAGAAATTTGATCGGTGAATCACAGTCGATGAATCATTTCTCGTATCTCTGTTCTTGGTTTATGTTATGACATTTATTATAGACATTGCAGTTCGCGATTTGGACCAATCAGTCACCCTAAAACTGGACTGAATCAGCTGAACTCGCGCAGCTGATCCTGTCTAGTCAGTCAGCACAATCGCGATTTTTGCTGACTGATCGGATAGCTGATCAGGGTTCGCCACCGAACTGCAATGTCTATAATGTATTTGTACGTATTGCCGATTTTGTTTTCGCTGCAGTTTGATACGAATCGAGGAACGACGTGTGGATTAACGGGACGGTGAAAAATGTCATAACGGAACGGAAGGAGCTGTGAAAGATCGTCGGATGAATCGCTCTGTTTCATGACAGGAATTCGATAGCTGCTCTGCTAGTGCCTTATTTGGGCACACAGGAGAATCTTGTCTGCTCAAGCATCACATCGCCGTAATGTCTGGTTTTATGGAAAACAATATGGTAAGATGTTACTGAGTGCTTATTTTTGATTTGAACGTGGACGATTTACGCTTATGGATTTACAAACGTGAATTGTGGATTTCAGGATGGGCGAAGCATTATTGATATCAAATGGTCCGAAGAAGCGGGAATCGGCTCGACTCGGAAATGCCTGTACCGTGGCGATGGAGCGCACTTTACAATGGAAGATGGGGAAGATGAAGACAGAGTAATTAGCTACAGGTGAGTTTATCTTGATCATTTGCTTCTGTTGCATGCCACGAACCCTTGTTTTATTTGTTTAATTCTCAATAAATAGCCGCCTCAGTTCCTTTGTGTATTCTGACCGATTTCGAAGTTTTATTCTGTATTTTAGGGTGAACGACATTCATCTGTATTGCATCTTCGATGGACATGACGGCTCAAAAGCCTCCCAGTTTGCCTCCCAGCAGTTTCCTCTGGAGCTTCTTTTGGGGCAACTTGAAGGTGCGTCATCTCACAACACGTTCATTACGACTGCCAAATAATTTCATCTAAATACTCGTGAAATTCGATTTTTCATATCTGGTGTTTTGGTTTTAAAGAAATGATATTTACTTCTTTTGACTGCGTTCTGGTCCACTATCATTTTTATGATAAATTTTTGAAAAGTTTTGTTTAAATAAGCTTATTTTGTTCAGTATTTTTTTTCTACTTTTCTGTGTTTTCTATGTTGGTTTTTCCAGCTCCGATTGACGATGAAGAAGTCCACACCGTCATTGCAAACGCTTTCCATATGGTGGAGGAGAAATTCTTCGACAGTCTGGAAGAAAGCGCCAGTTCAGTATTTCTCTCCCGAAATGTCACCGTCAACGGAAGCCCCGACGTCAAGAATGAACATTATTCGGGAGGAACGACAGCGGTCATGTCTGTTTTCTGCCATGGGAAACTGTTTTTTGCCAGTTGCGGTAAGTTATTGGCGCAAAATTCGCTTGTTTAATTCGCACCTGTGATTAACAAGCGCATTTAATTTTGTTGTAGGTGACTCAGTGGCTGTTCTTTGTCAGCTTAGCCCCGATGGCGTCCTCAAGATTCGTCCAGTCAGTATCTTGCACAATATTGACAGCGATGACGAGACGCTGCGATTGTCGATGCTCGGCCTGGATGTCGATAAACTTCGGAGATCACAAGCCTTGAAGCTAACGCGATGCATTGGAAATTACGCGTTGAAGAAATACTATCAAAGTTTTGATATCCTCAGGTAGTACTGACAACTGAGTCATTTCGTTGCAGCTGTTAATGACCTTATTTCTGATGTTTTGGCAGAAATTCGGTTTCATCACCTATTATTTGTGAGCCAGAAATTGTTGGTGGCATACCGGTGAGTCAGGCGACCCCGGGCTTTGTCTACCTCATGTCAAGTGGACTATACAAGTAAGTTTCGATAATTCCTGTGCAGCAGTGCCATATTTTTGGGGCTAAAAAAATATTAAAACGTGAGTCTTGACAACACCAATCTTGCTGCAGAAGTTAGTTGTACGCACGAACATTTCGCAAAAATCCGAAAATAATAAGTGTTGAAACTTCAACAGCTCACTATATTTTTGGATTTGGATTAAGTTTTGGTCGATGAAGCAGAAGTGCCGTAATCATGTCATTCGCGTCAAACTTACAAGGAGATTCGCGTGACGTAAGAAGTTTCAGCCAAACATATTCTGTTCTGTCAAGGTTTAGCGAAATTTTATTAGTGCACGTTACTGTTATCACGCTGTTCCGGATTTGCGAGCAAAAGATTTTCATTTTTCAGAACGTGGTGGGAGTGCACTGGATCTGAAAATGTGGAAGCTGATATTGCCCGCGTAATCGCGACCCATTTAAATTCAGATCAATCCCTTCATGATGTTGCGAACGCCGTGCTCAACGAGGTAGTTAACGAAAACTGTTTGAACTATGTTTATACTGTTTGAAATGCACATTTTTCTATACTTGATTTTCAGAATTGTCGCAGAAATTGAATCATTTCTTATTTGAAACGTCACTGATAAAAACG